>MU843213.1:0-14250 GCA_030867305.1 Colletotrichum zoysiae | reverse complement strand
CCCCCCCCCCCCCCCCCCCCCCCCCCCCCTCCCCGTTCCAGACCTTCGCCATTGACCGCGACGCCGCTATCCACTTCATCAAGGCCGCCGTCGCCACCCCCTCGGTCAGGAAGTTCATCCTCGTCTCCTACCTGAGCTCCCGCAAGACCCGGCCGGCCTGGTGGTCCGACGAGGCCTGGGCCGACGCCCAGGCGGTCAACCAGAAGCTGGCCAACTACTTCGGGGCCAAGGTCGCCGCCGACGAGGCCCTCTGGCGCGAGTCCAGGACGCGCCCGCACGACTTCGCCGGCGTCAGCTTGAGGCCCGGCACCCTGACCGAGGCGCCCGCCGGCGGGGTCGAGCTCGGCAGGACCGAGGGCGCAAAGGGCTCGTCGAGCAGGCAGTCCGTCGCCGAGGTCGCCGCCCTGATCGCCGAGAACGACGGCTTCGCGACGTCGTGGGTCGACCACTTGGACGGCGACGAGGACCCCGAGGCGGCCGTGGACAGGGTCGCCAGGGACAAGGTCGACGTCGCAGAGGGCGAGGACTTCTACAAGGCTTGAGGGACATATTCGAGGCGTTTATCATTAAGGACATGTTCGTTTATAATACTACATTACTACGGCGTTTCATATTCGTCATGCCATCAGGGCGATGTGCTTCAGCTCTCTGTAGGAAACGGGGGGGGAGAAATGGTCAGCTTGGGCCCACTGCATATCATTGGCGTGGTTTGACTTACTCTTGCACCTGTTGCCCGACCTTCATCGGCTGGTACACAACCTCCTCCCCTTCATCCTTGCCCAGGTTAAACTGCTCGGCTCTGAACTTCTGCGCCTGCTCCGCCAGTTGAGGGATCGGTGTGATGTCATGGTCGGACGACAAGTGGTAAAAGAAGGTCGACGAGATGCGGACCAGCGGGCGGTCGGGGAACTGAGTCTTGCGGCGCTCAATCACGGCGAGCGTCTTCTCGTTCACCACGACCTCGTGGAATCCGGCCTTGATGAGACCCCCCGTGAAGTGCTCCAACTGCTTGCCCGCCTGGACCAAGAGGTAGTTGCCCTCTGGGATCTTGACCGAAATCTTCTTGCCAGTGTTGCGGGCCCAGATGTGAAGCCCTGGGTACCGGGAGCGGCCGTGGATCGTGAGGAAGTTGAGATCCGTGTGGAATCCGGCGAGTATGGTGTCTTCCTTGCCGTACTTGACCAGGTCCGAGGCTGTCGGTGCCAGGAGGTGCGGTCCGTACTTGGCGGCGTCGCTGAAAGTGTCGGCTGGAAGACCGAGACCGACGGCCGCCATCTCAGCCAGGCCGGTGACGGCCTGCTTCATGGACGTCCCCCACTTGTCCATAGCCGACGGCCAGCGCTCGCGAATATGAGGGGCTTCCGGGATGACGTTGGGGGCATTGAGCCCGGGGAACTCGGTCTCGTACGGCGGGTTCTCGCCCATGCGCCAGAAGAAGCGGCACTTCGGGTCGGGTTGATGACCGCCGATATCGAGCGGGCGCTCTGAAGGGGCAAGTCGCTCGATGACCCGCAGGCAAGATTCGTCGACGGCGCACTTGGGCTTCTCCGTGTTCTCGAGGGTCACGCCGATCTGGTAGCTGAGCTCCGGACGTTCATCCTTTTTGAGTTCTTCGGCCGGTAGGGCGAAATAGTCCTCGAGGAGGTCGAGGAAGGTGGTGTTATCGGACTCGGCGACGCGAGAGTCGTGCAGCACGAGAGCGCCGTAGGTGATGAGCGCAGTGGCGGCCTTTGCGCACTCATCGCGGACGGCGGGCGAGTCGCGCGGCTCGTTGAGAAAGACATCGAGGTCGATGATGGGAAGGTCCATCGGCAGATCTTGCGCGGCGGCCATGGTGGGCGAACGTGCACGCGGGTTTCCTAGCAATGGAGAGGTTTGGAGGGGTAAGACGTCGACGTCTGAACGCAGGACAAGATAAGATGGCGGGGATACAGTTTTGAAGAGCTCCTTTATCTTGACAGCGGGAGAAAAAGTATTACAGTCGCAGTCGTGTAACAGAGTAGTGGGCGGAGGGGTTCGAGGCCGTGTCGAAGGGGCGGGAATCTTTGGATTTTGTTTGCGTCTTGCTTCGTGGCGCATGTGAGCTTCTGGAGATGCGCGCGTGGTGGGGGTTTAGAAACTAAGAGGGTCGCATGGCCCACCCGGGCGCTTGGCCAGAACAGGCAGCTCTGGACCGTTAAAGATGCGAGCCGCGCTCCGATGTGTAGACAATTTCGACCAATCTTGCGTGTCTATCGGCGCTCTCCGGAGGGGGCTTTTGACAGAGTCCGGGGTGGGTTGTCGACCCAGATCCCGCTCCGATTTCCATTTAGCCTTCTCCCATTGGAGGAATACTTACGAGCGGATGTTTTCGTGCACGCACGCGAGCCAGAGCCCGGCCTGCCTGAATTGTCCTGTCATTTCCGCCGGTCACCGCCGGTCCAGGCGAACAATCCTCCAAGCCGGGTCCTGGCTCTGCAATTCGCGACTTTCCGAACACGCCGAGCCATGAATGGGACCCTTTACAAGACTCCCGAAGCGCATGGCCGTTCCCTGTATTGGCGATGGGTCTGCTGCTGAATGCATTCTCGCAATGTGATGCCGGGGCATGGAGGTTCCCTCAATCATCCTTGGAATCTTTCGCATCCTCGGCAATTTTTCGCGGCCACTCAGGGCATATGTCGATCTGCTCCCGTGGAAACCACAGCTCCAGGAATAGAAACAGAAGGTAATCGACGACAACACAAAGGCAGAAGAGCTTGCCCGCCCAAATGCCGCAGCCGTAGTAGCGTTTGAGCCGGTCGATGAGGGCAAAGGACCGCACCCGACTGTTGCCAAAGGTCGAGGGATTGGCCGCATCGAACCCGTAGAACTCGGCTTCGCTGAGCTCGCCGGTGATGCCGTGGTAGACCCGCTCCGTACGGAGGGCGACGTTGGTCCACGAATACATCTTTTGGACCTGCTCGTGGAAGCGTTCCGTTCGGACCTTGTTGGCCCTCAACGCGGCAATTGCCCTGCCTGTCGCAAGGACCAGGTCGTCCTCCTCGGGCTTTGCAAAGACAGTCATATGTGACGGGAGGACCTCGGGGATGCCGCCGACCTGCGTGCACACAACGTACAGCCCACAACTAGCCGCCTCCACGATGACTGTCCCGAATGCCTCTGTCAAGCTCGGGTGCAGGTAGATGTGGCCTCGGACCATGACGTCTCGCACCTCTTCGTGGCGGATAGGGCCTAGCATCTCGACTCGGTCTTGCAGAACGTTCTGTTCAATCATTTGCTCGAGGTCGATGGCCTTTGGGCCTGACCCGGCAATGATAAATCTCGTGTTTGGGTGGTTCTCCAGAATGCGGGGGATCGCGGCCGTCAGAAGATCGGTGCCCTTGTTGTAGAACAAGCGGGATATCACTACAATCGTGATGACATCGTTCGGGCCGAGATGGTGCGCCGGCGGGGGGTTCTGGCCAAAGGCTTGTCCAGCCGAGTCGGTAGATGGGTAATCGAGTGGGCGGAAGTTCTCAGCGACGACGGCGTTGGGGATGACCGAGACCATCAGGGGGTCGAGGGATGCTCGGAGGACAGTATTTTCTTTGCTGCGACGAAAAGTCAGTCACTTCTCTCGACGGACAGACAGACACACCGGGGCGCAACACACCATGTATGGCTAACACAAATGACATGGTCCACATCGCTAAGGGAGAACTTCAAGATCTTGTTTGTCAGGATGCTGGAAGCATCCGCGAAGCCGAAGAGGGAGTGGTCCGTAAAGACGGTCCGGAGACCCATGGTCCTCGCGTGCAAGATGGCCTCGTGGCAGAAACTGCTCAGACTCGCGTGGCCGTGGACGATTTCGATCTGCTCTCGGATCAGGATGTTGCGAAGGATCGGGAAGAAGGAGAAGAGGGTCGGGAAAGTAGCGGATCGGAAGATGACGAGGAAGGGAACGTGGTAGACGCGCAGGCCGTTTGTCAGATTGCGCACGCCGCTGCGGCCTTCGTAGGCATGGGTGATGATGATGACCTTGTGTCCGCGGTCAATGAGCTTTGTAGAGAGCTGGTAAATGTGACTCTCGACTCCTCCTGGCTGCGGGAAGAAGAAGTCGCTGACCATGGCGATGTTGTAAGTGCGAGTCATGATGCCGGCTTTTGCTCTGCGCGAGCAATTGTCACGTCAGAAAGTGGTGCTGGGGCATTGTTCGTCGACTTGCTATGGGATCGCGCAGTCGAGGTGTGCGTGTGTGTGTGTGTGTGTGTTCGTCGCAACGATACGCGCCCGGGGGGGGATACTGCAAGATGACCTGAGCTGGAGCTCTGTCACTACACCAAACGTACCCAAGGTAGGCGGTCGATAAGGCAGAAAGCGCAGGCGGTAGAGACAGGCAGAAACGCGATAAGGAAAGCCGGCCAACTTTTTTTCTGGATGCGCCCAGCAGCTGCCCCTCCAATACATACGGACCGTGCAAGCCTCGCTTTGAACGAAACCACTTGCGCAGAAACAAGGTGACTGTGTCTTGTCCCGGGCCGCGAGTGCCCAATCGACGAAATGTACGCCCGTTACGTTCCCTCGAAGAAGACCAAAGAGGCACCGAAGCCTGCCGAGCCGTCGCCTCCGCCACCACCGGCGCCGGAACCCTCTTCGGCTCCGGCTGACGACGGCCTCGTATCCGGAGGCTCGACAGCCAGCCCCTACGCACGATTCGTTCCTTCAAAGAGCTCGAAACCCCGCGCTTCCCTCTCAAATGTAGTCACGGCGGACGCCGACGGTCTGTCTCCGGCTACCAAGCGCAAGCACCAGGTCTCGACCGACGCCGAGGAAGAGGAGGCGCAAGTCAAGAAGAAGAAGAAGAAGTCTGGGGAACACGAAGATGGGACTGCGCCGGATGGAGATGATGCTACGCCCAAGAAGTCCAAGAAGGAAAAGAAAGACAAGAAGAGCAAGAGCAAGAGGCTAGACGAGGAACCCACAGGCGACGAGCCAGCCGACGGTGACGCAATGAACACTCGCGACGAGGCAGATCGGGAAACGGAATCACAAGAAACGGGAGAAAAGAAGAAGAGTAAGAAGAAGAAGAAGAAGAGCGCTCCAGAAGCCTCCGAATCCGAAATCGCAGATCAGGAAGACGGCGCGGAAGTGCCAAGACCCAAAAAGGACAAGTCGAAAAAGAAGAAAGACCGCGGTGACGCCGGGGACGGGGACGGAGACGGGGTCGGAGTCGACGCACGGCACAAGGCCGTCCTGGCCAAGGCCACCAAGTACTTGAAAAAGGCCGCGGAGCTGGCCCCGGCCGACGCCCCCGAGAAGATGGACGTGGACGAGGCGGCGGAAGAGGTGGAGGAACACGGCCTCGAACCCCTGCCGCAACCCGAGCCCGCCCCCCTCGACGACTCCAAGCCCTCGTACGAGACGCTGCCGCACTGGCTCGCCGCCCCGATCCGCGTCGCCCCGGACACGCGGACGCCGTTCGCCGACATCGGCATCAACCCAAAGGCCGCCCGGGCGCTCGAGTCCAAGGGGTTCAGGGACGCGTTCGCCGTCCAGACGGCCGCGGTCCCCCTGCTCCTCCCGTCCTGCAAGCACCGCCAGGGCGACCTCCTCGTCGCGGCGGCCACCGGCTCCGGCAAGACGCTGGCGTACGCCCTCCCCGTCGTCCGCGACGTCAGCCAGGGCGCCGTCACGCGGCTGCGCGCCCTCGTCGTCCTGCCCACGCGCGAGCTGGTCAAGCAGGCGCAGGAGGTGTTTGAGCTCTGCGCCGGCGCCTTCGACGGCCGCGACCAGAAGAGAGCGCGCATCGGCATCTCCATCGGCAGCCAGCAGCTGAGGCACGAGCAGGCCGCCCTGGTCGAGAGGGTGGAGAGGTACGACCCGGAAGCCTATCGCGCGGCGCGCCGCCGGGAACTCGACGCATGGAAGGACGTCGAGGAGCAGCCGGCAACAACAACTACAACAACAACGGCCGGCTCCGAGGACGCGCCGGCCGCGGGCTCCCTGCCGGACCACGTCGTGGACTACGCCTCCAAGGTGGACGTCCTCATCTGCACCCCCGGCAGGCTCGTCGAGCACATCAACCTCACCCCCGGCTTCTCGCTCGACTACGTGCGCTGGCTAGTCGTCGACGAGGCCGACAAGCTCCTCGCGCAGAGCTTCCAGGGCTGGCTCGACGTCGTCATGCCCAAGCTCCGCGCGAACAACAGGTTCAGCGCCCGCGACTTCCCCGACTCCAACCTCGGCGGCGTCGTGCGCAAGATCGTCCTCAGCGCCACCCTCACGCGGGACCTCGGCCTGCTGAGCGGGCTCCAGCTCCGCCGGCCGCAGCTCATCGTGCTCGAGGGCGGCAGCCAGGCCGACGGCGGCGCCGCGCCCGTCGCCGAGCACACCCTGCCGACCCTTCTCAAGGAGTCCGCCATCAGGGTGCACGACGCCAACCTCAAGCCGCTTTACCTCATCGATCTCCTCCTCGGCGGCCACCTCATGTCCGAGACCGCCACCAAGGCGCTGTCCGCTCCCGCCGCCGCCGGGGACGACGGGGACGACGAGACGTCCTCGTCAGACGCCTCCTCGGACACCTCTTCCGACGCCGGCTCCGACGCGGATTCGGACACGAGCTCCGACTCGGACTCTGACAGCTCCTCATCCTCCTCCTCCTCCTCCTCGGACTCCTCCTCAGACGACGCCGCCGCGCCCAAGACGAAAACCGCCCGCACCCTCTTCACGACGACGGCCCTCATCTTCACAAAGTCCAACGAGTCGGCCCTCCGCCTCTCCCGCCTCATCGCCCTCCTCCAGCCGTCCCTGGCCCCGTCCATCGCGACCCTCACCTCGACCCAGAAGACGTCGGACCGCCGCCGCGCCCTCCGCGCCTTCGCCGGCCGCCGCCTCCGCCTGCTCGTCGCCTCGGACCTCGTCGCCCGCGGCGTCGACCTGCCCCTGCTCGACAACGTCGTCAACTACGACCTGCCCGCCAGCGCCGCCGGCTACGTCCACCGCGTCGGCCGCACCGCCCGCGCCGGCCGCGCCGGCGCCGCCTGGACCTTCGTCGAGGACGCCGAGAGCGGCTGGTTCTGGGGCAAGATCGCCAAGCCGAGCAGCGGCATCCGCCGCGCCGCGCGCGTCGAGCGCCTGCGCATCGGCGACCCCGACGCCGGCGGCTTCGGCGACGAGAGGGTCCGCCAGTACGAGGACGCGCTCGAGACGCTGGGCAAGGAGGCCGGCGAGGCGAGGAGGCATAGGTAGAGGGGTAAGAGGAGAGAGAGGGGGGGGGGGCTCTTTCCTGTGCACGGCAGCGTTTTGCGAAAGGAAAAAAGAAAAAAGAAAAAAAGGACGAGAGGAAAATAAACAATAATACCACCATGGGGCGTTCAGGTAAATCCGGAAGGCAGACTTTCTGTACCATGTTTCTTCTAGCCAGTGTTGCAGGAACTCGCGTCGAGTCCCGCTGTATATGCCATCCTCTTCTTGACTCAAACTTGCCGCGTGCCCACCCCCCTTCAGGAATATGTGTCATCACTCGGCGCAAGTAATATGCGTAACCGCTCAGGAACTGCATCTCTGGATCGCGCTGGAGTCTTGAGCGGGCTATATATACCCAAAGCTCCTCATGTACTGGGGCTGTTGGTTGTCGACATTCAGTTGCTGGACGAGATCCATAAAAGGGGGATCAGAGTGACCAAAGGAAAGTAGTCCAACTCCCGCCACACCGGCCTCATACTCCCATCAACGCGATCGTTCATCGCCGTTTGTAGGTTGCTCTGTGGCATGGAAACGCATGGTACGAGATTACGGGATGGATCAGACGCACTGCCGGTATCCGCCTCAGCTCAAGGCGAGGTCTCGTCGGCCCTACGGCGTCCAGCACCGAAGATGTAACAAAACACCGTTCGACAGCTCTCGAACCAACGTCTTCAGCCCGGCCCCTGTCCGTCTCGTCTCCAACCACCTCTGTCAACTGGACATCAACACTCGGTCACGGTGGGAAAGGGAACAGCACGCTGTGAAAAGGTGTGGTATCTCTAAAATTGACTAAGCTCTCAAATGTTTGTTCGAACCTGGTAAGCGTACACGACCGGCTTTCTATGTATTGGTCGTTTGCGTTTGCGTCTTTGCTTTATGAATATCGTACAACAGTTGCAAAGGCCGCAGAAGAAATGTTCTCGTCTTTGCTCTCAAGCTGGAAAACTTTTCGGTTGACCGGGCGGGCCAAACGGGGGGAAAGGGAAAAACAAGACAATTACAGTTCGGTCTTGGTCGATTGGTTGATCCGCAGTCAGTCATAACATGAACAAGTAATAGATGAGTTGGGGGAAGAAAAGCACACAGACGCTCGATTTTTGGTAGACAAGAACATGGGCCCGACCCTTTGCTTATGCGGCTGGGTGGGATGCGTAGTATGTGGACTGTTTGACCCGTGAATGATCGGGAGGTCCCGACAACTCAAGTCCGGGGCGGCACGTCGGGCTCGCTTCCTGGCTCGGCTGGCCGGCTCTCACTCGACACCGGCCGGTCTAAAGGCGACAAACCGCCGACACTGGCAGCCACGATGCCGGGCATGCCCAGAGCGGCCTTCATCGCCGTGGCATTATGGTGGCTGGATGATCTGGAGCCGCTCCGGCTGCGCGTTCTCTCGCGGTACTCGCGGGGCTTCATAATCACCTCGCTGATCTGGCTGATTCGCCCTCCCTTGATGCGCTTCAAGAACGCCAAGTCGTCTCTGATTTCCATCAGAGCATCCTTGACACCACCCAAGGCCTCGGCGTCTTCGTCTTCCGTCTTCTTCTTGCGATGCCATCTGGGGATCTTGGACCAGCACCAAGCGAAAGGCCTAACAATGGCCTCGAAGGCGGCGTCGGGAAAGAGACGGATGAGGACACCGACGGGGATCGAGAGGAAACCCAAGACGATGGAAATTCCCCACTGCGCTCCGTTAAGGGGCGTGACCTTGAAAGCAGCACCTCCAACAAAGACGATGAGGACCTGGCCACCGGCCATGATGGCCATCATGACAGCAAAGAGGTAGTTCTTGGTGATTCCCTCAAAGATGTTGAGTCTGTTGTCGATGCGTCTGCTGTTGATGAGCTTGAAGATCTGCATGAAGACGAAGACGTTGAACACGAGCGTTTTGCGCTGGGTCTCGGGGTAGTTGTTGATGCCAGCCGGGCGGGCGAAATGCAGGATGAGGGTGACGATGAGCTGGTAAATGGACTGGCCGATAATCATCTTCCACATGGGCGTGTTAATCAGGGCAGCCGTCTTAGCCTCGGGCTTCCGGTGAAGCATGCTCTCGGTCGGAGGGTCGGTCGCAAGTGCAAGGGCAGCAAAGGTATCCATGATAAGATTAACCCAAAGCAGTTGGACAGCTGCAAAAAGAAGTTAGAACGAGGTGTTCGAGGGATAGGTTTGTGGAAAGTGAAACTTGCCGTTCAAGACGGGCTCCTGGGATTCGCTTCCCACAGCGGTGACGAAAGTCAGAACGACAGCGGTGATGTTGACGGTGATTTGGAACTGCAGGAACTTCTTGACGGCGTCGTTGATGGCGCGGCCCCAGGCCATGGCCTTGACGATGGACGAGAAGTTGTCGTCCATAAGGATGATGTCTGAAGCCTCCTTGGCAACTTCGGTTCCGGTGATACCCATGGAGAAGCCAACGTCGGCGGACTTGAGGGCGGGTGCGTCGTTAGTTCCATCTCCGGTGACTGCGACAACTTCGCCCAAGCTTCTCAGAGCCTTGACCAGAATTCTCTTGTCCTCGGGACTGGAGCGAGCCAACACACAGAGGTCCCTCACAATGGCGACTCGCTCACGATCATCCATGCGGCGGAACTCGATACCCTCCATGACCCTACCCTTCTCGGTCAAGATGCCGCAGTCCTTCGCAATAGCTTTCGCGGTCTCGACGTTGTCGCCGGTGACCATCTTCACAGACACGGAAGCGATGCGGCAGTCGTCCACAGCCTTGGGAACACCAGCTCGAACAGGATCCTGAATGCCCACAACACCCAGCCATGTGAGGTTCTTGAAGATGCTCGAGAACTCTACACTTTGAGAGCCTTCCTCCTTGCGAGCATTTTCAGGCGGCCATTGTTCAAAGTCGCGGTAGGCGAGGGTAATGGTGCGGAGGGATCGGCGGGCGTAATCGGTGATGATCTGTCGGATGGCTTCTTGCTGTTCCGCCGCCATTGGTGCAGTACCGAAAGGCTTGGTCGGGTCGGTCACGGCGTGGGAGCACTGGCCCAAGAGGATTTCGGGAGCACCCTTGACGAAGAAGCGGTACTTCTTGTTGGGCAGACGCACGACAGCACCCATGGCCTTTCGCTTCGAGTTGAAAGGAAAGAGCTGCTCGACAGGGCAATTTTCGCGTTCGATGGCAATTTGCTGGAGGGCGAAGCACTTGCGGGCCCAGTCGAGCAGCGCAGTTTCGGTCTTGGTCCCTACGAAAACCTGCTTGCCGTTCTCTTCCGTTTCGAACGCAGTGGTGTTCATGGCCACGGACTGCTTGATAAGGTCCCTGAACCCGGAGTCGAGGGCTGACGAGAGCTTCGACATGGGGACTTCGCTGGCGGGTTCGCTCTCGGTTTTCTGATCGTCTCCGGTGACCTGCACGTGGACTTCGTCCTCGCTGGCATCGGTACGATCGTCGCCAGCTGCGAAACGGAACTTGCCCGTACCCAAAGTTCCGGCGACGACAGTCATGACGTTCTCCGTGAGGGTACCAGTCTTGTCAGAGCAAATAACGGTCGCATTGCCCATGGTCTCGCAAGACTGCAAATGGCGGACAAGGTTGTTCTCCTTTGTCATGCGCTTGGTGGCGTAAGCCAGGGCCAGCGTGACGGCCAAGGGCAAGCCTTCGGGAACTGCAACGACGATAATGGTAATGGAGGTGATGAGGATCTGCAAGAACCGTTGGCCCTTTTCCTCTGGGCTGTCGTCGTTCTGGGGGAGGTGGGCCAGAAACTCGATCGTCAGGACGGAAAGAAGCAGCAGACCGGCACCACTGCCAAGCTTTGCAATGTAACCTGGATATCGAGTTAATTGATGCTCTGCGCCAATGAAATGGGACAAACATACCGGCAAGAATGTTGAGCTTGAGCTGCAGAGGAGTCATGCCTGGGTCGTCGCGGAGGGACATCATGGTCTTGCCGTGGCTAGAGTTCTGTCCAACGGCAGTAACCAAGAAGGTCCCAACGCCGTCCAAGACTCTGGCTCCAGAAATAATGAACGGGTCAAGCTTCTTGGGGTTCACTTCCTCCTCATACAGCGACTTCATGACTGTATCTGCAGGGACCTTCTTGATGAGGTCCGACTCTCCGGTGGCGGACGACTCGTCGCAGCTGACGTTGTGGCCGTCGATGAAAATGCCGTCGACGGGAATGATGTCTCCCTGCTCCAAGAGCATGACGTCTCCGACGAGGATTTCGTGGACCGAGAGATTGGCAGGCTTTCCGGATCGAATGACCTTGACGATGCGGTCCTCCTTTTTCTGGTTGAGTTTGCGGAACTGGCGCTCCTTTTGCCAATCGTTGAGAGAACCGACGACCACGACAATGGTGATGGCGACAATGATGGCCACGCCCTCGACCCATTCAAGCTTGGCCGTGTCGTCTCCGTGATGTGTGGCGCCGAAGGTCTGGTACAACCCCAAGGCCAGAGAGATGACAGCTGCAACACTCAACAAGATCAGAACCTTGTCCTTCATGGCAATCCAGGCGAGCTGCAGAAGCGACAGCGACTTCCTTTCGGGCAAGACATTTTGGCCAAACACCCTCTTTCGGTCGTCGTATCCCCTGTCACCGCCGCCGCCGCCTGCATGTTGATCCACCTCCTGCTGCAGGGCATCTACCGGAACCGGCTCTGGGGAAGACGATGGCAGACGCTTGCCGGCGGCGACGGCCTCGTCGAAGCTGACGGCGCCGTCGAGCGTGGATTCATCGAGACTTAGACCGGCTCGGCGGTCGGTGCGCAGACCGTTTTCCAAGCCTACCAAGCCACCGACGGCGACAAAAGCATCGAGGCTCTTGGGATTGATCAGCTTTGAAACCTGACCAGGCGTAAAGGCAAAGGGATTGTTGTCGACGCGGAAAGAAGCTTCTTCGCCGGGGTTCGGTGCGAGAGCGTCGTCGGGGTTAACGGAGTAGGCCTTGGGTGAGCCTGGATGGTGGTGGGTGGTGGGGGAACCCTTGTCAGTGCCGTCGTTGGTTTTGGATTTGGCCAATGTCGTGTTGTTGGAGTCCCACGACTGGGAGCGTGACTTCCTCGTGGGCACCGACAACGTATTGTTGACCTCATCGCCGTTATCTGAGGACGGTGTTGAGGATACGTTGTGCAGTTCTTCTCCTGTAAATCAGATGCGATGGATGGTTAGCAGCTGGCCCAGCTAGACGCAATTCAACACGCCTTCGTTCTCTGGACCCCCGGCACCAACCAATCAATCTTGGAGAGGAGGTTGGAATGTAACATGCCGTCATACCTGATTGTTCGCTGACAGCTGAGGTATCGAGCGTGATGGTAGGGGCTCGTGACCGCGTCCGCGGCGAGTTATCCCTTGGCATGATGCTCCTGTTGCTGCCGCTGCCTCGCTCGGGCTGCGTCGCGTGTTTCTACCGTCTGGTCGCCGTCCTGCTGGTTTGGTGGTCGTTGTTGAGAAGTGGCGAAGCCGAAAAGAGCAGTGTAAGAAATACCAAACCAATCCGTCTAGGCTTGGTATCTTCTTTTTTTCCTCTCTTCCGTTTTCTGAAGAAAGAGATGTGCGACCGGTGCTGCTGATTGGTAGATGCTTTCGGTAAGTGGTTTGTTTGGTGGCAGAAGGGAATTCGATTGCGCGGGTGCAAACAAAGAACAGCCAGCAGCTGGTTGATGTAGGTACGGATACCACGAGGGAGAAGTGGAAAAAATAGGGTACGGCGAAGGCGATCTGATGAACGGCGGCAAGTGGCAATCAATGTAACCCGTGTGGCCTAGGTACCAGGCATGTTCTTGGGGAGGAGGCTGTGTAGATAGATTAGTGTTGTTGAAACGGATGGAGGGAGGAGATGGAGGGAGGGAGAGGAAGAGGTGTATTACAATGGAATTATTGGGTATGCTACTACCGTAGTGAAGCCTAAGCCCGACAGGAAAGAGAGAGGGAGAAGGAGAGGGAAAGGGAGAGGGAGAAAGAGAGAGAGAGAGAGAGAGAGGCGGATTGGGTTGGGATCTAGAGATGTTGGAGATTATTGGTGCCAGCGATGCTATGCGCGACGGGTGATGCGATGCCTGCCGAAGTTGGGAGGTGAGGGGAGGGGAGGGGGGGCGTGTCGGTACAGGAACAGTATAACACTATGTACAGACGTGGACGATCGTGGACGCCCAATGTAGTTAAAATCTGGAGACAGGGGACCCGCTAGGTGCAAGTAGGTAGAATGGGGTCTCAATGTCGTTGTCTTGTCATAAAGGTGGTAGGCGTCTAGACCATGGAAGGGGGCTGTGCAGGCGGTTGAGTTTGCATAGTACGGACTATTGCTAAGGACTCTCTTTCTTCCTTCTTCCCTCTGGGTCGTTGGTTCGAACGTTCGCGTCTAGACCGTTTGGGGGTGTATCACGGTATACCCACCCATCTGCGTGGCGATTGCATTCGATAAGGAAGATAGATGCCAACAGGGTAGGTAGGTAGGTATGCAATGGATGGACGGATGGGATGGATGGGGGGGGGGGGGGGGGGGATAAAGTTTGCATGACAAGAAAGCAACGAGGAACTGAGTCTGGGGCGTGTTTTGTTGGCAGGGCAGACTTTTGAATAAGAACCCGGATCCCAGGCCACGCAAATACCTAGGTAATTAATGAGATGACAAGAGATGCGTTGTGAGTTTTGTGAGTTTTGTGAGTGTGAGTGAGTGACAGAGTGAGTGAGAGAGTGAGAGGCGTGAGCTTGATACCTAGCGATGAATGAGAGTGAGAGTGACGTTAACAACCTCTACTGGTTGTTGTTTGCAGAGAGCGCCCGCAAGATTTCCTGCTTCCCGCCCAAAGCGCTAGGTACTGTTTCTTGTTTCGAGACGAAACCAAGATGACAGAGAAAAGTAGGTAACCAAACAATAATAAGCGGCAACAAGAAACAGAGACAGACTGACTGAGTGACTGGCACAGAGAGAGAGAGAGGAGAGGGAGAGAGTGTGGGCGGAAGGAAACACCTCCATGCAATGTCACCCACCCGCCGTAAAACTACATGGTACCTAACCTACCGGCCGTGACACCCTCGCCTCTCTCTTGATCTTTGGACGCCGGGCCTCTCTCGCTTGGCTTGGCGGG
>MU843212.1:0-14358 GCA_030867305.1 Colletotrichum zoysiae | reverse complement strand
CCCCTAAGGTTATTACTAATACTCTAGTACCTAAAGGTTATTTATACTATAGCTAAAGTAAAGTTAGATTTAGTAGTTACCCTATATTATTAAGTATTATTTACTATATTAAGATATTAAGATATAGTATAGGCTAGAGGTACTATATATTAGGTTTTATATACTATAATTATATTTACTAAGTAAACTATACTAGACTACTTATAGGGGTTTAAAGTAATTATATTTATTAATAACTATTATAACTATTAAGGATTAAAAAGTAATAAGAGCTTTTTATATAAGTTCTTAAATACTAATTAAAGTACTATAGCTAATTTAAACTAATATTATTTATTATTTATTTATTTTTATTTAAATAGATATACTATATAGTTAGAAATTAGCTATTAGTATATTATAAGAGAAAATAATATTTACTCTTTATAATAATATATAGAGGTATTACTTAGCTATTTATTAATATCCTTTAAATGATAAAAACCTATTTCTAATTACTAAGCTGCTTTATATAAGGCCTTTCCTTATAGTTAGATATTATAATAACCTTTATATATAATAGTATTTCTATTAAGAACCTAGTTATATTAAAATTATAGATATTATTATTAAATATTCTATACTTTATAATAATATTTTATATAAATATAAACTAGCTTTATATAATTATTAGATCTTTAGCTAAAGCCCTCTAATAGTTAATTTAATATTAAAATTATATTTTTAATTTAAAAATATATTATATAAAGTTCTCTACCTATTAGAGTTCTATATATATTCTATTTTATATATTTAAGAGTTAGTTAGCTATTTCTTATATATTTTCTTATTATAGAGGGAACCCTTAATTAATTAGGTTAATAACTTATTTAAAAACTACCTCCTCTTTAGTTATAGTTATCTTTATTAAATTTACTTATCTTTTACTTTATATAATACGTTTAGTATATTAGTTATATAGTATTATTTAAGGGACCTTAAAGGTAGAGGTAGCTGTTTATATAGATATTTTTAAATCTTTTTTAAGAGTCTAGATAGTAAGGATAATATAACTTTTAATTAAGGTAGATTATATATTTATATATAGAAGAAACTTAGTATAAAAGTAAAAGAGGTAGAAAGTAGGAATAGTAGGTAACTTATTATAATAAGTAACTTACTATAATAAGTAACTTACTATATATATATTTATTATTATAATTATATTAATTAAGTAAACTATACTAGACTACTAATAGAGGTTTAAAGTAATTATATTTACTAATAAAGGTAAAGATTATAATATAATATAATAATTAATAAGTAATTAGCTTAGTAATAAAAAAGTTAATTTAGCTATAAATAAAGCTCTACTATATAAATATTTATTACTACTAACTATAGTAAGAGATTTCTAATAGTTATATTAAAATTATAGACTTATAACTATTTATTATATAATTATAAAAATTTAGTTAAAAATAACTTCTACTCTAACTAGCTAACTAATTTACTAGTAAATAGTACCTCTATTATATAACTTTAATAGTTAATAGGTATATAACTTTTAAGGTTTAAAATAAGGTTTAATATTATACTTTTAAAGCCTCTTAACTTCCCTTTCTTTAAATACTTAATACTAAATAAATTACTTTATCTAGAAGAAATACTACTAATTTAAGCTCTTTTTTCTATTAGTACTCTATTAACTTAGCTACTATTTAGAATACTATTCTTTTAAGACCCTTATACTATTTTAATCTAATAAATCTAATATTTTAATACTACTACTATTATTAGTAAATACCTTAAGTATTATAGTATTATAGCTAAACTTACCTATTACTAAGCTTTATATATTATCTATCTTTTAGCTTTAATAGTTTAAATAGCTATATCTATAATATTAGTAAAGTAAAATTAATACTCTAGCTTACTAAATAAGTCTAAAGAAACTAAGTCTTTATTTAAGAATTTAATTAGGCTACCTAAGTTCTACTCTAAGTAATCCTTCTTACCTAGTAAGCTTTTATTTTAGTATATATAACCTAATAGTACCTTCTAGCTATTAGAAACCTTTAAAGGAATAAACCTAGGCTTAATTAGTTAAAAAACCTCTATAGAGAAAAAAACTAGTAGCTAGTTCTAGTAACTTAATATAGTATAACTATTTAGTTCTTTATACTATAATTAGCTATAGGCCTACTCTATCTAAAGGCCCTACTTTTATATATACTTAAATAGTAGTATATATAGGTCCCTCTTACTTCTTTTAGTTACTAATTAGAATTTATAAAAGGTCTTCTTATAGTTAGAATTAAACTAATTAGAAGTAAAGCTTCTATTACTAGATATATACTACTGTATTATATAGGTATTAAATCTTTATATAGATTTAGAATTTTACTTTTAATCTTAGTTTTAGAACTACTAGTTTAGGTTTTAGTTAGTAGTTTTAAAGTAAAAATTACTATATTAAACTTTAATTTTAAAAAGAGAAAGATATATACTATATTCTTTTTAATAGTAATAAGACTAAGTTATTTAATATAAGTACTTAATAATATAGGATCTTTATATATAATACTTAAAGAGCTATAATTATAGTTTAAAAGAGGCTCTATAGGTTTTTAATAGTTAGGAATATTATAATAGTATATATATTCTTTATATAAAAGGGTTTAAATAGATAGAATAAAAGGAGAATAAGTCTAGAGATAACTTTTACTTTTTATATATTTAGCTATAGCTAGTAAAGTTACTAGTAAGTAAAGCTATCTCTATTTAGTATAACTTATAGTATAAGGTTTTAATAGCTTTAATAGAGGTTAAAATTATTATATAGCTTATAAGTTAGTTACTTTATTATAAAGCTATTATAATCTTAATAGTAAATTTAATAGTACTGTTATTAC
The DNA here is from genome assembly GCA_030867305.1 of Colletotrichum zoysiae. Taxonomy (NCBI): domain Eukaryota; kingdom Fungi; phylum Ascomycota; class Sordariomycetes; order Glomerellales; family Glomerellaceae; genus Colletotrichum; species Colletotrichum zoysiae. The sequence continues at coordinate 11,464 of MU843212.1, read as the reverse complement.
TAGTTATTACTATTATTTTAGTATCTAAAGGCTATAGTTAAAGTAAAGTTAGATTTAGTAGTTACCTTATATTACTAGGTATTCTTTACTATATTAAAATATTAATATATAATATAAACTAAAGGTACTATATATTAGGTTTTATATACTATAATTATATTTAGTAAGTAAACTATACTAGACTACTTATAGGGGTTTAAAGTAATTATATTTATTAATATTAAAGTTATATATACTCTTTTAGCTAAATTAATAGCTAATATATTAATAAAAATACTACTAAAGTAAAAGTAGTATAATTCTTTATAGTAATTAAGCCTTATTAACTAGTTATATTAGTTAAAAAAGAATTATAAGAATAAGCTTAAAGGTAACAAGGTAACTAATAAGACTATACTAATTTATAAAGTAACTATATTTAGTAATTATAAGGAGGCCTACCCTACTTTATAATTAGCTATAATAGGACTACTTTAGGTATAACTAGTTAAATATTAGTAAGTAGTTACTATATAATCTATATATATATAGGCTAAAGCTTAAACTATTAGATCTTTAGCTATAAGTTTATATACTAGAATAGACCTACCTTCTATACCTTTTCTAGTTATAGCCCTTAGCTATATACCTTTATAGTAATTTAATAAAAAGTAGTAAGTTAATTAAAGCTAGTAATATAACTAATATAGTTAATATAGTTATAATAAGTAAAACTATTAAAGTTATACTAAAAGTAAAGAAAATAGAAGTCTATTATATCCTTAATTAAACTAAACCTTTATAGTAGTTATACTAAACTAACTAAAAATAATATAAAAGTTTCCTTCTAATAACTATAATAACTTTAATAATAGATTCTTTAATAATAAAGTAATATTTATAGTTAGTAATTATACTATTATAGTTACCTTAATTTAAGCTATAAATTAATATTAAAGCTAACTATAAAAGTTAAATTTTTTAATTATAATATTATAAAAGTATAAAAAACAATTAATTAAAAGAGCTTAGCTTAACTTTATTAATATTTTTAAAGTAAAATATAAAATAATTTCTAAAGTCTATTTACTACTTTATATAATTAATAGACTAAAAGAGAGGGTTTATAATAAAAATAAGCCTTATTTATATATTATAGTTATTAAAGTATAAACTTTATATATTTAATACCAATACTTGTTATTTAAAGGTTAGTAGGTTTATAAATAACTACTATTTATCTTTTTACTTTTATTTAGAATTAAACCTATAAGCTTTATAAAAAGTTACTATTTTATTATTTATTATTTTATAAAAAGTAATACTACTTAACTATATAGGCTTAAGTTTTAATTATATATTTTAAAACCTTAATTAAGTAATAAGCTAAATAACTATAGTATTTTAAAAGTTATAGGATTAAAGAAAAAATAAAGACTATAAAACCTATAATATAATTAAATTAAAGCTATAAATAGCCTTAATCTAAATAGGTATATAAAAGTATAGGTATACCTAGGCTAAAGTAGATATAGTAGCTAAATTAGGTACTACTATTAGGAAAATATTAGAAGTATTTTAGAGATAGATTTTACTACCTAAAAGTAAAAATTCTAATGGCACGTGCATTTGCCCCTGAGGCCACTTCTGCTGTAGAGAACGTTACAGTTATATATCACACAATCAATTGAACAAGGATCATTATTACGGCGATATACGCACTTTAACAGCCCTCCGATATCGCTGGCGGATTTTTTAATTATTCCAGCTGTCTTCTATATGTTGGCCGGTACTAACTTAACTTTGTCTGTTGACCTACCCACCAACCAGGTTTCAGCTCTAAGTCCGGACGCCAACTGACGCCCAAGATGTCTGTCAGAACTCTGCGAATCGGTAGGAAGACCTCTAGCAAACCCCAATGGGCGATTCCGTCATTCAATACCTCCCCCCCTAAGATCGTCTAACACCACCCAGGACTCATACCCGGTGACGGCATCGGCAAGGAGGTCATCCCCGCCGGCCGCCGCGTCCTTGAGGCCCTTCCCTCCTACCTGGGCCTTAAGTTTGAGTTCACCGACCTCAAGGCTGGCTTCGAGACATTCGAGCAGACTGGTGCCGCTCTCCCAGACAAGACCGTGGAGGTCCTGAAGAAAGAGTGCGATGGCGCCCTCTTCGGCGCCGTCTCCTCCCCGACCAACGCCGTCAAGGGCTACTCCTCCCCCATCGTCGCGCTCCGCAAGAAGCTCGACCTTTACGCCAACGTCCGTCCCGTCAAGACCGTCATGACAGCCGCTAAGCCCATCGATATGGTCATCGTCCGCGAGAACACGGAGGACCTCTATGTCAAAGAGGAGAAAACCTACGACGGCCCTAACGGCAAGGTCGCCGAGGCCATCAAGCGCATCAGCGAGCGCGCCTCCCACCGCATCGCTGCCATGGCCGGCGACATCGCCCTCCGTCGCCAAAAGATCCGCGACGCCGGCGCCGCCAGCATCCACAAATCGCCCCTCGTTACAATCACCCACAAGTCCAACGTCCTCTCTCAGACTGATGGCCTCTTCCGCGCCACCTCCAAGCTCGCACTCTCCGACTCTCGCTTTGCCTCTGTCTCTGTCGAGGAGCAGATCGTCGACTCCATGGTCTACAAGCTATTCCGCCAGCCCGAGGACTACGACGTCATCGTTGCCCCGAACTTGTACGGCGATATCCTCTCCGATGGCGCCGCCGCCCTCGTCGGCTCCCTCGGCCTCGTCCCCAGCGCCAACGTCGGCGAAGGCTTCGCCATCGGCGAGCCCTGCCACGGCAGCGCCCCGGACATCCAGGGCAAGAACATCGCCAACCCCATCGCTACTTTGCGCAGTGCCGCTCTTATGCTCGAGTTCCTCAACGAGGAGACTGCCGCCGCCAAGATTTACGCTGCCGTCGACGCCAACCTTGAAGAGGGCAAGCTACTCAGCCCCGACCTGGGCGGTACCGCTAAGACTGACGAGGTTGTCGAGGACATTCTCCGTAGATTGTAAAACTGAAAACAAAAAAGTAAGGGAGAAGAGACGAGATGCAGGGGAGGTAGGCTTATATGAGGACTGGATATGGCAGTTGACGCAGCAGTAGCTGCACTCTTAACACCTACCATACTACTAAAAGCATATAATTCTAACGTACTTATTCTTACCTAATACTTTTAAATATAGTATAATACTATATTAAAGTTATAGGGCATTAATAGGTAGTAATATAACCTTACTCTAAGTAGATTAAATTAAGAATACTTAAGTATATATATAAGTATTTCTTTTTAATATAGAGGTAATAGTATATATTCTTAAGGTTAATCTTTAAGATTTATTTTACTTAATAAAGCCTCTTTAAAAGCTTACTAATTAAAAGAAAAAGGTAGTTATTTTTAATTATAACTTTATTAAAGCTTTAGTAGTTTATATATAGATATACTATTTTATTTTTTTTAGAAATAAAAAGAATTAGTACTTCTACTTTACTAACTAATAGTATTATATAACTATTTACTAGGTTTTTAATAATATAGGTATATAGCTCTTTATATTATTACTTACTTAATAGATATATTAGTTTAAAAAGTAGCTTTTTACTTTTAATAAGATTAATAAAGTATTTAGTATTTAGAAGTAGGTTAATATTCTTTACTATCTCTTTATTAAAGGCTTATTATTCTAATTTAAGCCTTAAAAAAAGTTTAGCTTTTTTTTTAACTATTTTTTCTTTCTTAGAAAAGGAATTAATAGGTTATTCTTTAAGATTATACTATAAATATAAGTAATATAAGTCTTTTTATAGTTTTTTAAAACTTTTATTAAAATATTTTTTAGTTTAATAAGTAATAAGTAATTATACTTTTATATATTAGTATATATCTTAATAATAATTCTTTTTTTATTTTATAAATTATTATAATAGTAATAAACTTAAAAATTCTTTAAACTAATTAGACTTAATTAAGAGTTATTAAATCTTTTATTACTACTTATAAGAATTAATTTACTATATTAAAATATTAAAATATAGTATAGGCTAGAGGTACTATATATTAGATTTTATATATTATAATTATATTTATTAAGTAAACTATATTAAACTACTTATAGAAGTTTAAAGTAATTATATTTATTAATATTTAAAACTTATATAGTATATTAACTAAGTTAGGTTCTTATCTTTAGGCTTATATAGTATTATATATTAAGTTTATATTCTTTATTCTATAGTCTATCCCTTTACTATATATTTAACTTTTAGTATAACCTTAAGATATATTTTAATTTAATAGTTCTTACTAATAGGTTAGCCTATATTTAGCTTTTTTATATTCTTTTTAAATAAGATTATTTAAAGTAGTATTATATAAATATAGTAATATATATTAGTTAGTTATAAAAGCTATTTAAATTACTAAGTTAGCTTTAAGTAGTTATAGCTTATTATAGCTTTTATTTATTTTAATAATTACTAAATATTTACTATTTAAACTATAACTTAATATTTTATTTTATACTAATTATTTTAATCTATAGAGCTAAAAGAATTATAAGGGTATATAGCTAAAAGCTATAACTAAAAAAGATATAAAAGGTATATTTATTTAAGTATATAGACTTTTAATTAAAAATCTTATAGTTTAAGCTTTAGCCTATATATATATAGATAGATTAGTAACCCTTTACTACTATTTAGTTAGTTATATTTAAAGTAGTTCTATTATAGCTAATCCTAAAGTAGAGTAGGCCCCCTTATATATAGTATTATATATTACTAAAGTTATTTTTTAAAATATAAATACTATACTTAAATAAAACTTAAATATAATTTTATATAAAGTCTTTATAAAAAGTAAACTACTAAATAGTTTTAAAAAAAAGATCCTTAATATTTAGTTTATTTATATATATAGTTCTATTATTAAATTATAATAATTTTACTAACTATAGCTCTTTTATATATATAAAACTATTTCTTATAATAAGCTACTTTTTATTATATTTACTTTTATAAGCTTTTAAAACCTTATACTATAGAAATTCTAGTATAATAATTTAGTAAGCTTTCTATCTAGGAATCTAGTACCTAATTTAGTTAGTCTCTACCTTATCTTCTTATTTAATTCCTAGGCTATACTTACTAAAGCAAACTGACTTCTTTTACGAATCTGTTCACCATATAGCACAAGTGTCCATGGAATAATAGACAACCCAGCAGCAATGCTGCCTAATAACGCACCCGCTCGTTCCTCGCCTAGATTCTGAAACAATACGCCTGTGATGAGTGGGAATATGCCACCCAGGATGTTCCGGCAGCATGACTGTGCAGCGAGTGCTGAGGACGCATATTGGTTGTAGATATCGGCGAAATAGTTAAAGGTAGCCAAGTAAACCGAGTAAATGCCCCAGGTGGCTAGACCAATGCCAAAGGCTGGAGCTATCCAGTGAAAGTGTTGATTTGAGGTAAAACCAAAAAGGAAGAGACCGGCAGGTAACAGTGTAGCTGAAATGCAGGTGAAATACAACCGCGATTCGGGGGCCTCGGCAGGAAAACGGCGCCTCATGAAGTGCCAGAAAAGCGAAGACTCAGCCATAGGGCTGTCGGCCCGCCATTGAGGCCATTCGAGAAGCTTATCTTGAAGGACACCCACCACTGTCGCCAATGCAGACCCAACTATCATGGCAATGAAGAAGTATCCCGACTGCTCAGCATCTAGGTGTCTTGTACGTGACATAACCAAGGGAATGCTCCCAAACGTACAATAGAGGACGGCCCAGGCAAATGCACACCAAACGGAGAAGAAGAACACAACCGGTTCTGTGAAAAGCAGGTGAAACGGGCGCGAGATGGAAACAGACACAAGCTTGGCCAGAGATGCTCGTTCCTCATCTTCTTTGACCAACCACCGCAATCTCCGGGGCTCAAACTGAGCCGAGCACGGATGACTCGAGCGGCAAATCCGACACATCTTTTCTGGTCCAGGATTACAAGAGCCGTAACGGGTGTCGCCCGAGTCCGAGGTCGCGTCTGTGTCTCCGTTGCTGGTCGCGGTGCCTTCAGGCCACACGCCATAATAACCTGACTCTTCCCTGGCCTGGTACCAATCGTTCAACGCTTCAGCTTGCCTTGAAAGGATCACTGATCCTCGACTCTCCTCGAAGAGAAATGCAAGAGCAACAACAAGCACGGCATCGATGATAACCTGGTGCCAGAAGATCCATTTCCAAGCCCTCGTCGCATTCTCAGCACCCATTCGCTTCACGACGAGGGACGCAACAAAAGGACCAGCCCCCGTGCCAGCGAGCACCGCGCCACTGAAGAGGGCCATAGGCGTGTTTCTTTGGTCCTTTGCCCACAGATCCGCGATGACACCCCCAATGACGGAGCTGAAGACAGAGCCACCGACACCGACAAAAAATCTCGCGATGAGCATGGCAGCTAAGTTTGTCGCAACAGAACAAACGGCCTGGAAAACGACATAAACCACTCCAGCAATGACGAATACTGGGTAGCGGCCATAGATCTCTGAAAGGGGCGCCAGAATCATGGGTGAGAGTGCAAACCCGATGCAGAAGGTTGTTATTCCCACCAAAACCTTGAGCTGCGAGGTGCCGAGGTCACCGGCCATGATAGATGAGGGAGGGGAGTATGAGCCGGCGGTGTAGGCTGTGAGAAAGGTGGCGACACATGACAGCGCCAGCATCAAGTATTTACGCGCGTGAGGCCATTGCAGAGGAGACGTGTACCGGGCCAGGTCGGGAACTGCCGGTTTTGACTGTGACCTGATAGAAATATCTACCAGCTCGGGAAGAGACGTATCGAAAGTCAGATATTGGTAAATGATGGGGCTGTTGTCGTCAAGACGAGGCGAGTTCCTGGCTGCTCCACAGCGACAATGTGAATTTGGTGAAGCGTCGGTTGCCCTCGAGCCTCGGGCGGCCTTTTCAACATCTTGATTTCTGTTCCCTTCGTCCATGACTGAGATATACATCAAGCGGAATGACAGGAAATGTCGATGACGTTTGTGGCCTCAAAGACAACCTGTATGTCAAGTTCGTATAAGCGCCTAGGTAGAGCCCATGACCTTAGGTTCACGAACGCGTAAAGGACAATAAAGCAGAGTTGGTAAGAAAAGGGATGGGGGGGGGGAGGGGGGTGAAAAGTTGGTGAAGTTGGCATCGAGGGAGTCGCAGGATGTTATTTATTGTATTAGTGGCTTGGAGAGTATTTATCGTTTATTTGTATGGGGCAATTATTCCCGTACAAGGGCCGGTGACATGGACGGGAAAAGATGCAGGATTCAGGCCCGCGGGGTCGGTCGCATTTGTTACGACTGCCTCGGTGGTCCTGATGTTCCCCGGCCAAGTCCAGGGATCGGGACGGAGGGGGGTGGAACATGAGTGTGGTGCGATCCGACGCAGTACAGCAGGATGCTCGGCAAGCTCGTCATTGGACAGACGGGGGAGGAGACTGTTAGTTTATCTCGCATGCCCTCGCCTGGGTGGTTGGATCTCTTCTCGTTATCCGGGGCCTGCAAGGTCCAGAAACCGGTATCGATATTCTTCCCGCTCCTTGATGGTTCCACTTTGTTTTGTCCGTCTTGCCGTTCGTAAATGGAGTTTCGACTTGGCCCTCTATGAAACACGCGGTGTGATTCTGGTTCTGATTTTGAACATGTTCATAGATACACCAAAGATTACGGGAAGTCACTAAGTCCTGAATCGCCTGGTCATCCGCACCGCAACAATAACTACTAGACCTCTTGGGGCACACCCAGGCTGTTGGAGACCGTCAGCTCCCTCGCTTCGTGACGCACATTGCTGGTAGGAGACATTAGTGTCAGGACCAAGCCCGTAGTTGTATGGATGCTGCATTGGCGTCCGCTCCATACACTAGTATAGCACACGATCTGCGCCTTTTGCTCTTTCCCACTCTATTCCCGGGAACCGCCGGAACCAGCCCATAGGTGAACGGTGCCCAGCACTGTCGAAATCTTGAAATATTTAGGGCGAATGATGGGCTACCAGACAATCTTGCCGCAAATGGGTACGAAGGCAAGGAAGGTAACCCATGATGAATCGTCAACGAGAGGCCAGTCTAGTGTACCAGAAGTTGGTGTGTGACCCAAGGCAACGAACGGCCGATTGCTCAGAAAGTTAGTACCGAAAGACAGGACCCGTAAGCAAATGATGGACATGACGAGGACATCTGTTTGGTGTGGAATTTCCCCAGGTCTCCGTAAAAATCATGCCGCGACATGACGGCGAGCGGAGGAACGCAGAATGCATCATTCTATTGTGGAGTCGAGGTGGGCCAGCGTGGTATTGAATTCATTTCCGTCCAATTCCCGCTTGCCCTTGACTCGTCGTCTGAGACCTCGGGACGATTGTCTAAACATTTTTCCGAGCCTTCATTTGACCGCCACTCAAATCTTCCCATCCTACCCTGTGCAACCCATCTGGACTGCCAAAGTCTAAGCGAAAACTGCCATACATCCTAAAGCCGATAACGACCCAAAGCATGTGTGGGTTGCAAGTACTCGGCTGGTCCCAAATACCATCAGAGTATGGGCATCGTGAGATCCCCAGCCATATCCGGGCTGTTCACGAATCAACAGTATAGCCCAATGCAGTGATGCAAATGAGCTCAGAGTTCCGTTGCTGTCCTTCCTGTGTTTAGGACCCAGCCTAGGTACTTCGTCGACAATCTCTCATCCGCCTCTTCCAGCTCAAGTCATCCTCGATGATCATGTTGCGAGTGGCCGGCGTGGGACTCGGCGGGAAGCTCGGCAATGAACTGCATCGGGTGTAAGTCATGCGTGGCTGGCCAGGTTTGCACATTGGCATCGGGAACGATGTAAGCCGCCTCGTATGGCTGAGCTATGCCGAGCTCCGAATGCGCACTCGATGAGGGGTGCGGGATGCCGATGTTGCCGTTGTTGGCGTGGTATTGTGGCTGTTCGCCAGGAGTATTGCCCTTCTCGAGAGTGTTGCTGGCACCGCCGGGACCCTGGGTCTCTTCGTGGATAATATGTCTTCGGCGCACAAAGGCCTGGGCGACAGCAATGAAGAAGACAAGCAAAAGTATGCCCCCAATCGTGCCACCGATGATAGCAATAAGGGTATTGACCGGAACCGATACTTGGGGCGCCGCGGGGGTGGAATCAGTTGATGTGGGCTGGGGAGTGATGCCTCTGGTTGACGAGGCCGTCGCAGTTGAAGCAATGGACGTTGGGGTGGCGGAAAGCGTGGATGAGGCGGTGGCAGTGGGGGTGTCGAGGTGCGACAATGGCACCGACGAGCCGCTGTTCAGTATTGTTGTCTGGCTTGTGTTGGTGGCAGTGATGGTCACTAAAGTGTCGAAGTCAGTGACTCCCGAGCAGGACGGTGAAGGTAAGGGGGCAGTGGCAGACTCACCAGTGGCTGTCTTGACACGGGAGACACGAGAGATCACTGGACCTCCTGTCTGGAATGACCCGCCAGACTGGGAAGGGCGGAAAACTGCATTAGACATGAGAGGTGCGGTGTCTTTGTCGTGGTATCGAACCGCGTGCCACTGCATGTTAGGAGCCGCAGGGAACAGAATAGTATTGGGAGAGGAAAGTTGGAGAAGGAGCGAGAGGATGGAGTGGATGTGAGAAATCCTTATTGATGTTGGCAGATGTTGACTTGCGTTACGGCGACGAAAAGGCGTAACCCAGTCCCTGTACTCAATGGTAACGAAACTGAGAAGGACAGAACAAGAATTTGAGTGGCGGTGATGATGATGATCAACCAACGCGTCGGAAGAAGGGCCAAGTCCATCGACGGGTGAAAGTCGAAACGAAACAAGCCACGAGCGAGATCTTACCGGGCAGATCACAAAAAAAACACGAAGAGGAAGGCGCCCCCAATTCCCTACCTAGTGCGTCAGCGACGTCAGGTTTGGGTTTGGGTGGAAGGGGCAGGGGCACAAGTGAGGCAGTCACGAACGCCATTGGAAGGAGGTCGGTCGGTAGACGCAACAGCCACGGTACATACCCAGGTACGTAAGTAGGTTCCTCCATCCTTTCTGCTTCCCCTTTTGATGTTGCAGTGTTTCCGTCCAGGAAATGCCGAATTCATATATACGAACCTACCTATATACTATACCGCCTATGTGTGGGTATAAGGTATTGACATGTGTGCATGATTCCTCCATCAACAACTAGGTAGTTACCCGGGTAAGCTACGTACGCCCTCTTTTTGATCAAAACAGGCCGACAACACCTACTCGCACCTGTCACCCTTGGGTGTTGGTGCTTAAATCATCATCTCGAGCTGGACTCCCCCTCTCTAGTCCCCCTTTCTCTTCCCATGGAGTTCTCGCTATTTCTTCGCCAATGGTCCAGATCAGTCCCAAAGAAACGAACGAGGTAACAACCGGTGCCGCAGATATTCTTCCCCTATACACTTCAATCTTCTGGACTGTGTCGCTGACGATCATCTCTTTGGCAGAGCCATGCAAGGAGGCCCTGGCTGTCCCTGGCAAATATGGCCGCGTGACAAAAGGAGCATCGAGTCTCGTTTGCTATTCTGCACAACGCGGCTTCCTTTGAATTCCAACCCTTGACTACTGACTCAAAGAAACCGGTCAACCTCGACCTTTGGTCCGATTGCCCTCGGATTCATTTGCCTACCCTGCCTCATATCGCAACTGGCCTGAGCAAAATATGCTGGTGGCACCACCTTCAAGAGCCACAATCAAATCGAATCAATAGGCCCCGCAAAGGCTGCCACAACGCTCTTTGTTGCGCATCACGTATGCCTCGACTTGCAGAGACAAAACACAACGCAGTTGGCTAGATTGGGACAAAGTCGAGCACCATTACCCTACACTTGGCGTGGCCTCGACCCAATGCTCTTATACACGCTTGCTCAACCTCGGAAGCGGCATATTCTACCGCTTACCACCACCAAACCACGCCTGATATCTCTCTGCAGCTGTGTCAATTTTGGGTCAACCTTGAAGTTTTCGCCGCCATGGGTCACCCTCAACATCTAGCGTCACATTGTAAGCCATCATGGACGCATCTCTTTGCGTTCTCTAATCGTCGTCATCTCCCGACCATTGGAGCCGCAGTCGTGGCAGTCTTTATCTGTGCCGCAATGCGCACATCTCTCGCCGTGGTCCTCGGTCGAATGTTCCAAGTCATTTCGAACTATGGCACTGGATCGCCGAACACACCCGACACCATCCTTCAAATTTCACAGCTGAGTATTATCATGAGCTGCCTCGGACTAGGGGCCTTCCTCAGCAGCACAAGTCTCCTAACGAGCTGGGTGGTCTTCGGTGAACTTCAAGCAAAAGTTGCGCGAGAGACGATATTTGGCAAGCTTCTTGCTGAAGACATGAGTTGGTACGATAAGCAGGCGGACGGCATACCCGGCCTACTCGTTAGAATCGAAACGTGAGGCATCCCAGTCCCTGTATCTCGACTTATCCTTTCTGACCT
>MU843211.1:0-14455 GCA_030867305.1 Colletotrichum zoysiae | reverse complement strand
TAGGGGGTAATACTACTTAACTATATAGGCTTAGGTTTTAGTTATATATCTTAAAACCCTAATTAGGTAATAAGCTAGGTAACTATAGTGTTTTAAAAGTTATAAAAAAGAAGGAAGGAAGAAGGGTATAAAACCTATAATATAATTAAATTAAGGCTATAAATAGCCTTAATCTAAAAGGGTGTATAAAAATATAGGTATACCTAGGCTAGAGTGGATATAGAAGCTAAATTAGGTACTACTGCTAGGAAAATGTTAGAAGCATTTTAGGGATAGATTTTACTACCTAAAAGTGGAAATTCTAATAGCACGTGCATTTTACCCCTAAGGCTACTTCTGCTATAGAGAACGTTACAGTTACATATCGCATAATTAATTAAACAAGGATCACTATTATGGTGATATACGCACTTTAACAGGAGTTCCTACTGACTTGGAAGGACGGCGTTCTAGATGGCGGCTAGGTTAATGGAGTGCTGACGGAAAAGGGCTTGAATTGGCGGCGTTTAGTAGAGTGATTTATCTAGTCTGGTTAGGCGTTCTGGGAGGGGGAAGTCAAAAGGCCCCAAAGTGTAATATTAAACCTTATTTTAGAACCTGCTGCAGAACCACTTAAAAGTCACGTGCCTATTAACTGTTAAAGTTATATAATAGAGGTACTGTTTACTAGTAAATTAGCTAGCTAGTTAAAGTAGAAGTTATTTTTAACTAAAGTTATATAATTATATAGTAAATAGCTATAAGCCTAAAAAAATAATAAAAAAGAGTATAAAACCTATAATATAATTAAATTAAAGCTATAAGTAGCTTTAATTTAAAAGAGTATATAAAAGTATAGGTATATTTAAGCTAAAGTAAATATAGAAGTTATATTAAGTACTACTATTAGGAAAATATTAGAAGTATTTTAGAGATAAATTTTACTATCTAAAAGTAGAAATTCTAATAGTATATATATTTTACCCTTAAGGCTACTTCTACTATAGAGAACGTTACAGTTATATATTATATAATTAATTAAAAAGGGATGACTCTCACGGCAATATACGCACTTTAATATAATAACGGCGTTACAGTGCGAACGGTAAGCCTTACCAAGCTGTACATTGGTCATTGACGTCAGAACCACAATGATGGACCTCTCGGTGAGGCGCAGAACATTGACAGTAACCACAATTTGTCGGGTTTGGACGGAACAGCATGCGCAAGCAACAATCGAGCCGCCCCGTCGACAGAGCGAACCACCATATAACAGACATTCGAGTACGAGTGTGAGGCTAATTTGTCAGGTTGTTTCAGGTACCTGAAAAGGAAAGCTAGATAGCTGGAAAACGACCCCTTTAAGACGAAAAGGAAAACATGAAAGAAAAAAGGCTGCGGGACTCTGCTGGGCGGCTAGGCGCCCACATGGCCCGGCCAAGGGGTATCGTCGGCAAGCACATAAGCAGGTGGAATAGACTGAGACAGGCATCCGGGTGACAAACAATATGGCCGCTTTCACACGTCTCAGGATGAGGTGGGATAAGTGACATACCTGCGGGCAAGACAGATATATTCCGTCACATAAACGCGTGCTTTATTTGACATTACGAGGAGCCGCTTGATGACGTGACTGAGGTGCGCGCAGTACCAGTTGATGGAACCGATGGCAGATCCACTTCAGTTGCGAGGCCAAGGCGGAGAGAGGGCGGTTCTAGGTACACGATTGCATGGGTGGGATGATTGAGGTAATTCGAACCAATGCCTAATTCACGATAAAAGAGCCTTAATTTAAGGGCCAATGAGGGAAAGAGGTGTCAGAAAGGAGGCTATGGCGATGGCGATGGCGCATACGTAGCTAAGGATGCGTTGGCAAGAGATGGAAACATAAAGTCTCTAGGTATGTTGACGAGACACGAGAGTGGCCAGACGCAGATTGACCTCATCTGACGTCATAGCATGGACCCTGCATCCGGTACGTTCCGCTGACAACTGGGCCCCGACTCCAATTACAGTGGTCCCATAGTAGCGTTTGAATGGTGGTCGACGGAAATGGGGCTTCTTATTGGCTCCCACCACTAACCAGCATACGATGTATATATTATACACAAGGCGTCTAATCTAGCGTTTGCTGGTACCGCTTCCGCTGCCGTTATTTCCACTCACTACCTAGGTACTTCGTGGGTAGGTAGGTAGGTGACCAACCGGTGCAGGACCCCCGGGGCTGAATTCTTCAACATCCATGCCTTGGATACACCTTCTCCTCGACAACGTGGGTTGAAAGATGAACCCCAAGCTAAGCACCACCAAGAGAAAGACAAGATAGATAGGTATTGCCCCGGTGTGTGGCATGTACTGGCTGGGCAGAGTCTCGGCCCGCTCAACGTCCAACGGTTTGGCTAGGTAGTCCCCTTGAATCAGACTCGGCCCAAGGCAATGTGCTACTATTGGTTCAACCTCTATATTCATCTACTGACGTACTAAGGTACAAGTTTCAAGGCAGTTAGTTCCTCGTGAGGTCGCCAGGTACACCGTAAGGTCTAGGTATATTCGTCTACAATACGGAGTACTTAGTACTATGTACATACTGGATCGGACTGCTATCTGTGGACAGCCCACTATTCCCATGCCGTCTCCACCCGACGGCCATTGACGGAAAAGGGCCCTCCCTGTGAGTCGTGACACGAATAGCCACCTACTTGGCTCAAGCACCCAACGAGAGAAAGCGTGTGTGTACGTGAGTGATGGTACCTAGCGAGCCCCACCCCCGCAGCCACCTAGCGCGAAGGTACTAGACATGGACCGCAGACACTTCAGACACTTCAGCGGTCAGCCGATCGCCATGTGCGTGTGACAACTCTTCGCTTGTCACCCATCCGTCACAATCTGGAGCTGCCTTTCAAGCTTACTGGTACTTCTCCCAACGTCTCTTGCTCATTGTTTGTGGCAGTCGACACTTTGATTTGCTTGCTTTGGCTTTTTCTTTTTTGTGCGAATCGGCGCCCTCTCCTCCACAGGACTTCAAACTAGTCCTCCCGAGTTCCCCCCTTTCCACCGATCATGGCCGCCTTTCGTGAATTCCAGTATATACACTACCTAAGCTGCCCCTCCTTCCTCAATGCCCTTCATCTGCCTTTTTCTTGACATGGCTCAGTTTCGGCCCCGACACCCACCCTCCATCCTCTAGCAATACCTTCCCTTTCCACAGCACCACAGCGTATCTTCTTCGCCCCTCTTCTGCCATTTCGGCCTCATAGGCGACGATATTGATATAATGGGACGCCATTATCGCCCGGGAGCTGATACCGAACATGACCCCTTCGACTCCTACGGTCGCCCTTACGAGCCTGCCCCAGAACCGTACGGTCGATCCCCCCCTCGTGGCCGCAGTCCCGCTATCCGGCCTCGCAACAGATCGGAGCCCGCCGCCTATACTGCTGTCTACGACGATTCTCAACGCGATCCTGGCCGTAGGGAACAACCCATGGAACATCGCGAGGGCCGTAAGCGGCACAAAGACACGGGCTCAGACGCCTACGCTTCCCAGCCCGAGCCCAGGCAGTATCGCAATAATCACAAGAACCGCTACTACGACGGCGCCGACGACGAATCATTCCCAAGCCGGGCTCGGAGCCATGGTCGCTCCGCCCGTGAATCTTCAAACACCGGTCGTTACCGCTCTGTCGACGATCAAAGCAACGAGTTTGACGCTTACGCAACGGCCTCTCGTCGTGGTCGTGAGCGACAACACGCGTATCACCCGCCCCGGACAAGCGACACGAGACACACCAAGTATTCTGATTTTGAAGCCGAGCCTCGTCAGGCTGAAACGCGTCGTTCCCGCTACGCCGGTGACGACAATGCAGACTCCCGTGCATCGAGGCCAAGCCGCTCCCGTTACCACGAGCACGATGCTGAGCCCCGTGTAACTGGCAGACGACGTTCGCGTAACATCGATGTCGAGAACAACCACCGCGGTGGTAGCGCAGCAACTCGCGAGCGCCATGCCGATTATGAGTCCGCCCCCCGTCCTCAGGCGGGTGGCTATGCTTCCCAGGAGCGCGGTCGGTTCAGGGATGACTCGCCAGGCCGACATGCACAGTCTGGCGACCGGCAGCGCTCTACCAGAGGCCGCTCCATGCCTAGAAGAGGAGCTGTAGGTGGTACCCCCGGAGGTTCCCGGCCCCGGGCCAGATCAGCCGTTAGTTATGCTGCCCTCGGCGAAGCTGCCCAGACGGCTTTTAGGGTTGGAAGTCAAGCGGCTATGGAGATGCGGGGCGAACCCGGTCCCTGGATTGGCGAGAAAGGTACACGAGTGGCCACGGCTGCTCTTGGTGCCGCCCTCGTCGATACTTTCGTCGGCCACAAGGCCACTGGCATGAAGGGCGGTATGCGCCATCAGGCACTTCGACAAGCATGTGAGATGGGCATCCGCAATTTTGTCGTACAACCTACCGTCAAAACAGCGACTCGTCGAGGTGCCGGTAGCGGCAGCGGCGGCCATAGCAGCGGTGGTCGCAGTCGGCACTGATCGCAAATTGGTTAAATAAGATCTAGCGTCATGTTTCTTCGTAACCTTTCTTTTGCTTCCTGCTCTGGGTACATACTTGACATTTCTTCTTCTCTTTCTCTTTTCGTGTCTTTGTAATTACCCTTGGGCGCCGTGGTGATGTCAGGCGTTGAAATCTATAGTCCCGAGAGCTAGGTCAAAGCATGTGGGTGGTGGCAAGGATTTTACATCCGCAAAGCGCGCCGGTCTTTGCGAATAGCATGTCGGATTTCAGCAGTCAACCCAGGAACGAGTGAGAAAAGAAAACCGAACCACTTCAAAACATGATCATATCAAAAGTGGGCAGCATCATATAACCTTTGGATTATGCATTTGCATCATGAAACAATAGAGACACCGGCAACTTTGGCCCCGAAAACCACCAGAGACCGATGAAATCGCTTGGTATCACATTACCGTAACGTGGCCCAACCCTAGTGCC
Organism: Colletotrichum zoysiae; assembly: GCA_030867305.1. NCBI lineage: Eukaryota > Fungi > Ascomycota > Sordariomycetes > Glomerellales > Glomerellaceae > Colletotrichum > Colletotrichum zoysiae. The sequence continues at coordinate 9,485 of MU843211.1, read as the reverse complement.
GCTTTACCTAAACACACCCATGATCTATTTCGCCTTGCCTGTTTTTGCGTCGGGGCCCAGGGTGAAACAGCAGTAGCAAACCCAATCAGGGACCCAGTGTGTATGGTTCAACCCGTCGTGGTCTTGGCCTGGACTATCAACAGATCCGCTTTGACGCCGGAGGCTATAAACACATCCGCTGCCAGCCCTAGGCATTCTCTGACCTCCTCTGAGGCCCTCCCAGAGGTTTTACTCTCGGCCAACTTCGAGGTGGTCCGACGACCTAGAACGATGAGGTTATGCCATGTGACTTCGCGCGTGTCTGCCCGGATACCCGACGCAGCATAGCCCGAAGCGGCCTCGATGACGTTGCTGGCAGATGACGTCTCGAACTTGACACGTGAGGCTACACCAGCAGGCACGTGGGTTGATACGAAGCCAAAGTAGTCGGCTTCCTGGGTCTGGGAGTCGGCTCCTGTCGTCGGCGTGAAGTGCACCACTGTTGCTGTAGCGTTATGCTTCTCGCAGAGCTGGAGCACTAACTTCAGAGCAAATTTGTCATCTGTACCGCCAAAGTACGGCATCAAGATGTGATGAGCCTTGTTTGTGACGGGAATCGTAGGGATATCGTGGTGAATATCGCTGAACGAATAGGCTCGCATCAGTTTGCTTCGGTCGTTGCCGCTGTCCGCAGCAGGTTGAGCTACACTGCCCTTGGGGAAAAATATGCCGATGTTGTGTTCTGTGGAGGCAAGTATGGACTTGGCAAAACCTGTGTACGTTGATGCGAGCTTATTGGTGACATCGGTAGAGGGCATTTGTGAATCATTCAGGCCACCACTCTCGCTCCAGGGTACAAGAAGGAGGTCGGATGAGATATCCGAAGACTTGGACAGAAGAGCTTCAGCGAAGCGAGTTTCGGGCATGATGGACACTTCGCCTGAGACGGCTACCTTTAGAAACTGTCCCACAGTCCGGAATATATTCACTACTGGGTCGTTCCGGCTGAAATCGTCGACTTGGGAGACCGTCATTACTGAAGAATCACGGTCGGTGAGATGGAGCAAGCGGAACCCGTGAGCCCGCACAGCTCTGGTGCCGTTGGACGAACCCAGAGCAACTGTGTCCGTTTTCAAACCGCCCTTCTCGTCGCTTTCAGCATACTGGCTTCCGGTAGATGACTGCTTGCCGAAGAGTGAAACGAGATTTAGAAGAGACGGCATATTATCCAGGCGAAGATAGACCAGCAAGCGCTCAATGCGAGCGGTAGTCGCCTTGGCCAACGCCGGTTGGTCGATTGCGTCGCTGGGGTTCGAAATGACTTCGCCTGTGTCCCAGTCGATTTCGCCGCGTTTCCATGCTTCCAGCTTTTTCTGATACCAGCGAGGGTAGAGAAACGATGTCAGTGGGGTGGTGGCAAACGTGGTTAGAAGAGCCATAACAACGAAGATGGTGAACGTCCTTGTGCTCAGAATCCGAGCTTGGAGGCCGATATTCTGGATCCAAGTTAGCATATGTCATTTTCTGGTTGGGAAAGGCGTAAAATGGAATGGGTGATTTCTCATCTCCCATTGATGCGTGGTGACACAGAGAAGCAGGTACTCACAAGGACAATTAGCTCAACAAGACCTTTACAGCTCATCAAGGCACCAATCGAGAAAGATTCTCTCCATACCAGGCCATTCAATCGAGCAGCAATACTGGCGCCAATTATTTTTGTAAAGAAGGCGGTGAAGGTAACAGCAATCACGTATCCCCAGGCAATACCGCTGTCGAGGAGTCCCAGATTGGTGTTCAGTCCGGAAAGGGTGAAATACAGGGGCAGAAATAGGGCACCGATTAGATCCTCCAGCTTTTCTGTCACTTTGATGGCAAATCCGTTTTCTCGGGGTAGAATAAGGCCCACCATAAAGCCTCCGAAGATGGCGTGAATGCCAATGATGCCGGTGAAAAAAGCGGATGCAAGAGCAACCAGGAGGATCAGTGCGATCATGCTCTGCGAGGGCCCATTCTCAAGGCTTCCGTTTCGACGCAGGAGCCAGACCAAAACTGGTCTGACAGCATAGGAAAGAAATAGCATGTAGCCGACGCAGGATAGGAGAATCCAGAGAGCAGAAAGGCCGGTTCCCGCGTTAGCAAGAGCAACGCAAAGAGCAAGGAGAATCCAGCCTGTGAGCTGTTAGGGTCCTTTGTTGCAGAAACCGCTATGGTTTTATCATAGAACCTTACCCACTACATCATTGGCGACGCCAGCCGATAGTACAATGATTCCAACAGACGTGTCAAGAAGTTTCAACTCTGTCAGAATACGGCAAAGAACGGGGAAGGCCTATAGATCATTAGTCAGTTTGGTTAACGGCCCAATGATTAAGATTGTATACATATAGCTCACCGTAATTGCAATGGCAACACCGATGAACAGCATGTAGATGGGAAAATCGATATGCATGACACCCTCGTCGCTTGAAAACTGATTATACAAGCCCCAAGCGAGAGCACAGCCGAGTGCGAAGGGGAGAGCTAGGCCGGCAAATGCAACCGAAGTTGCAACGCGCCAGTTGCTAAGAAGGAAGCGTACATCTGTCTCAAGGCCGATGAGGAAAAGATAGAGCACGAGACCGAGATTGGCAACTAGTGTAAGGTTGGGAATGGACTCTGTGGGGAATATGGCAGCGCGAAAGCCAGGTATGCGGCCCATAACGGACGGACCAAGGACAATGCCGCCAATGACTTCTGCAATTACTCGAGGCTGTCGAATCTTGGACAGTGGCCAGTGCAGGAGATGGCACACAATAATGATAAGACCGGCCTGAAAATGGATGTCAGCTTCCGCAATAATCAGAATATGACTACTGTGAAATAGACGAACTTGAATAATAAACATAGTAATGGGGTCCTTGGGATTGTAATGGGAGGGGTTTGCGCCCTCGATAACGCCGCCTTGGGACGGAGCTCGGTTTCCCCCGGTATTGGACGTTGAGGCTGCCGACGATGTACTCGTCGCCGACAGCAACGAAGCGACGGAAGACATGTTGTCTGTGATAATAATAGTTATCAATGATACGGGGACAACACGGGATGATGTGACAATGGCTTCGGTTGCCCCGTTGATGCACACAGCAACTATAATGCGGGGGAGTCGTATGCAATCACAAGCCCATGTTTTGATATCAAGTCAGAAAATCTTGCTGCTGGAGAACGAAACAAGCAGTTCAGTTCGGTATGGACTGTGTTTTGCGCCTATGAGAGGTTTCCGCGTTGGGTGAGAGAAAAGGACCACAGTCAGGCGAACAAATAACGAGTTGCTGGCGGCAGCGGCGGCGGCGACAGAGTGTGTCTCTTGGAGGGGATGGAGGGGGACAGGGGGGATATATAGATATAAGAAGTTAGGTCCCGCTTTAGGTTTGTTTGTGAGCTCAATCAGTGTGTGTATGATGCTAAGAACTTGGCTGGTCTGACAAGCGCAAGTGGCTGTGTCAATTGTGTCTGTGATTATCTCTGGTTGGTGATGTCGCTTTGCAGCGTGGGACGCAGATAGCGGTAGGGATGGCGTCGTATTCTGGTCACTTGCCCACCTTATTCACGGGAATGATTGACAGCACGTGAATATGAGTTGGATGGGAAACGCTTGGCTTGGCCTGGCTCGACTCGGCTTAGCTGAATGAGGATTACGGGGTTCTTGGCATAATGCGCCAGGTCATTCGTATATAATTGTCGAATGATAACGTTTACTAGTCAGGACTTAAGAAGTCACCTGCACGCGTTAGGTAAGGTAATAGGAAGAGACAGGTAAATGTTTATAGAAAGAGTCAGCTAGCACTAGTTTAACTAGGGGCAGGGATTATTAAATCAGGTAAAATACTATAGTATACTAACAGTAGAGTAATATAGAATTATCAGAGAAAGAGACCTACTAATACAGCCCTCCCAGTGGCTATCCTAGTTCTAATAGCGTAAGTAGGCTGTAAGAGGCTTTAGTTAAGAACAGCTAAGGTAATATAAAGAGATATATAAGAGTAGTAAATATAAGTAAAGTAATATAAGTAAAAGGGACTAGTAAGTAAGTAATAAATAATAAGTATAAATAAATAAGTAAATAAAGAGTATAAGTAAATAGTCTTTATAAGCTTAATCTTTTTTAAAAATAAAGACTTAAGAAAAATAATAATATACTTATAGCTATATACTACTATATAGAGCTTATAGCTATTTACTATATAAGTATAAGACTTTAGTTAGAAATAACTTTTACTTTAACTAACTAGCTAATTTACTAGTAGATAGTACCTCTATTATATAACTTTAATAGTTAATAGGTATATAACTTTTAGTAGTAAAGATAAATAGATTAAAAGAAAAGAAATAAAACTAAAGATAGCTTTAGCTACCCTTTATATATCTAGCTATAGCTAGTAAGGTTTCTAATAAGTAAAGCTATCTTTAGTACTATTTTTAATATAACTTATAGTATAAGATTTTTAATAATAACCTTAATAATAAGGTTTAAAGTTATTATATAGCTTATAAGTTAGTTACTTTATTTTTTAATAAATATAATTACTTTAAACCCCTATAAGCGGTTTAGTATAGTTTACTTAATAAATATAATTATAGTATATAAAACCTAATATATAGTACCTTTAGCCTATACTGTATCTTAATATCTTAATATAGTAAATAATACTTAATAATATAGGGTAACTACTAAATCTAACTTTACTTTAACTATAGTATAAATAACCTTTAGGTACTAAAATATTAATAATAACTAGTAATAATAGTACTATTAAATCTACTATTAAGGTTATAATAGCTTTATAATAGGGTAACTAACTTATAAGCTATATAATAACTCTAAACTCTACTAAAGCTATTAAAAACCTTATACTATAAGTTATACTAAAGATAGTACTAGAGATAGCTTTACTTACTAGTAACCTTACTAACTATAGTTAGATATATAAAAGGTAGAAGTTATCTCTAGCTTTATTCTCTTTTTATTTTATCTATCTAAACTACTACTATTATAATATTTCTAACTATTAAAAACTTATAAGGCCTCCCTTAAGCTACTAATTATAGCCCTTTAAGTATTATATATAGAGATCCTATATTAATAAGTATTTATATTAAATAATTTAGCTTTATAGTTATTAAAAAGGATATAGTATATATCCTTCTCCCTTTAAAACTAAGGTTTAATATAGTAATCTTTACTTTAGAGCTACTAGCTAAAGATTAAGCTAGTAGTTTTAAAACTAAGATTAGGAGTAAAATTTAATATCTCTATAAAGATTTAGCTTCTCTAGATTTACTTAATAAACTAAAGGATAAGTCTTACTTTACTAATATTATAGATATAGCTAGTTAGACTATTAAGGCTAAGTAGTAGATAATATATAAAGCTTAGTAATAGGTAAGTTTAGCTATAATACTATATAATATACTTAGGGTATTTACTAATAGTAGTAGTATTAGGATATTAGATCTATTAGATTAGAATAGTATAGGGGTCTAACTTAGAGGATAGTGTTTTAAATAGTAGGGAAAAGAACTTAAATTAGTAGCGTTTAGTAGAGTAATTTATTTAGTATTAGGTATTTAGAAAGAGGGAAGTTTATTAAAAGGCCCTAAAGTGTAATATTAAACCTTATTTTAAAACTTAAAAGTTATATACCTATTAACTATTAAAGTTATATAATAGAGGTACTATTTACTAATAAATTAGCTAGCTAGTTAAAATAGAAGTTATTTTTAACTAAAGTTATATAATTATATAGTAAATAGCTATAAGCCTAGTTACTTTATTATAAAGCTATTATAACTTTAATAGTAGATTTAATAGTACTATTATTACTAATATATTAAATTATAGTAGTAACCCCTTAAGGTTATTACTAATATTTTAATATCTAAAGGTTATTTATATATAAAGCTATAGTTAAAGTAAAGTTAAATTTAATAGTTACTTTATATTATAAAATATTCTTTATTATATTAAGATATAAAGATATAATATAAACTAAAGGTACTATATATTTAGTTTTATATACTATAATTATATTTATAAAGAAACTATACTAAATAACTTATAAAAGGGTTAAAATAATTATTAAGTATCTTTATTATATTAAGATATTAAAATATAATAAAAGCTAGAGATATTATATATTAAGTTTTATATTTAATATACTAGGCTTATAGCTATTTACTATATAATTATAGAACTTTAGTTAAAGATTACTTTTACTTTAACTAGCTAGCTAATTTATTAGTAAATAGTACCTCTATTATAAGTTTTAAAATAAGGGTTAATATTATACTTTTAAAGCCTTTTAAAGACTTCTCTCTCTTTTTAAATACCTAACTAGACTAAATAAATTACTTTATTTAAAAGAAATACTACTAATTTAATATACCTTAGTATAAGTACTAGCTATACTAATCCTTAGCTATAAAATAGAATATTCTATAGCTAAAGATAGCCTATTTTATTAATTAAACTTATAACTAACTTTATAAGTATTCTATTAGCTATTTATATAGCTAATTAGATAGCTATTTCTAAAACTAACTATATTTAAAGAAATAGCTAGTTCTATAGCTATCTATTTAAACTATATATAAACTATAAAATAGCTCTTTCTATAGATAGGGGGTATTCTTTTATCAATATACTAAATCTACCCCTACCTTTTACTTTTTAAGTATCTAGCTTATTAAAGTATATTAAATAGTAGTATAACTATAAGGTTATAACCTTTAAGTACTTTTTAATATAAAGTAAAGTCTCTTAACCTAAGACTTAATTCTTAACCTAGATTATTTCTATCTCTAACTAAAATAAACTGTTTATTAGTTAAATCTATTTTAATCTTTTAAAATAGCTTTTTTAATATAAGAATAAGCCCTATAGTTACTTATAAAAGATCTTTTAGTAATACTAAACCCTAAAGACCTTTATAAAGTATACTTAATATAGAATATAAATCTAACTATATTTAAACTATTACTTATACTTAATTAAATTATTTTTCTATAAGTAACTTAATAAAAAGCCTATAAAGTACTTTATAATAAAAGAGTAGCTTAACTTCTCTATAATTATAAACTAAAACTTAGTAATAGTTTAGTTTATAAGCTTACTTATAATAAAATAAAAGTAGAGTTTACTTTAACTATAAGGTAGCTTAATATACTAATATAAATATAGAACTTATTTAATAAATAGATAAAAATAAATTAAGAATTTATCTATAGTTATAATACTTTAGTAATTACTTATTAAGTCCTACTTACTTTAATAGATAAAACTATAGTTAATTTAGAATATAAACTATTTCTAAACCTAAATATCTTATTAAAAATAGTAGAATAATAAGATAAAGAATTACTAAAGGTAATAACCCTACCTTATAAAGTAAAAAGTAAACTATTACTAGATCTAATTTTATATAATTTTACTTAAATTTTATCTAACTTTACTTATATAACTATAGATATATCTAATAAGCTTTTATTAAGCCTTAACCCCTTTATTAGTATTTAACTTATAGAATTAAAAGTTAAAATAGAATAACTAAGTTCTAAAGGTAAAAGAGTAAAATATACTACTATATTTATAAAAAAAAATAAAAGAATTAAATATTTAATAAGTATTACTCTCTAACTAAGTACTAACTACTAGCTTTAGACTTTATTATAGTATAATTTAAATAAAAGGCCTAGATATAAGTTTAACTCTTTTAATTAGAACCTAACTATAATATTATTAAACAAACTTCCTAATAATAAATACAATATATAAGGGGATTTACTATAGGTAATAGACTAGAAAAAGAATAGATAATAGGTATAGGTATTAATATAGAATTTAACTTAACCTCCTTAACTAGTTAGCCTAGTTAAGGGGTATTATCTTTAGTAGGTAGGCCAGGCTTTTACTCAAGGCTTACTAACTAATTAGTAGTTTCTTATCTATAGTATCCTACTATTAACCTAAGGGACTAAAGGAATAATATCCTTATAATTATTCCCCTCTCTAAAGGTCTTAGTTCCTAAGGCTGTTACTAAAGCGGTCTCCCTTTAGCTCTATAATATACTTCTTTTTAAATACCTTAGTTTATTACTAGTCTTTTTATTAAGTACTTTAAACCATTACTAATTAATATATTATTAAGCATTTAATAAGCTATTACTATTAAATAGTTCTCTATTACTTTTAGTCCTCTAATATTACTATTAAATACTTTAGCTATTATTAGTCTTTACTAAGTATCTTAAACTATTACTAATACTAAGTACTTTAGTTTATTACTAGTCTTACTAAGTGCTTTAAACTATTACTAGCTTACTTTATTACTAAACCTTTAGTAACCTATTACTAACTAGTACTTATTAAATAATTATAAGTCTCCTATATAGAGGTTTATATAAAATAGGCTTACTCTAATAGTATTTATATAGGCTATAGTTAGCTTTAGAGGTATTCTATAGACTTTCTTTATATACCTCTTCTTTAAGTAGTATTTATATATTTATTAACTATAATAGTTATTACTTATATAGTCTTACTTATTATACTTTTTATAAGTTAGGTTTATTTAGACCTTTTTAGATTTAGATTATTTAATAATAGTTTAGTAATCTATTAGTTAAACTAAAAGAATTATTAGGCTTATATTCTAGTTATATTAGAGCTCTTATAAATACTTAATAGTAAGGATAATATTTTAAAGTATTTAGTTAGAATACTTCTATTAAATAAGTACCCTTTATAACCCTTATTATAGATAGTAGAAAAATAAGAAGACTAGTAGTTAATTCTCTTTAAGGTCCTTTATACCTAGGGCTTAGTATATTACTAACTATTTAGTAAAGAATTATAAAAGTAACTAGTTAGGCTGTTACTAGGCCTTATAAAGCTAGCTGTATAGGTATCTCTTTTAAAGTTCTAAATTAATATATAATTAGTAAATAAACACTTTAAATAATACTTAAGGGCTTTACCTCTTATTACCTATTATATTAACTATAAATTAGTAGTTTCTTTACTAGGTCTAAAGGGTTACTATTACCTTTATAAGGGCCTATTTAATATAGTAGTTTTTAAAAGTAGTTAGATAAAGCTAATTACTAGCTTATATTACTATAAGCTAATCTAATACTTACTTAAGTATACTATTTTTTAATAGAGTACTATAAGTATATACTAAAGGGTATTTATATTATATAAGAGGGCCTGCCCTACTTTAGAATTAGCTATAATAGGACTACTTTAGGTATAACTAAATAAATATTAGTTAAGGAGTTACTAAATAATCTATATATATATAGGCTAAAGTTAAATTATTAGATCTTTAGCTTAAAGTCTATATATTAGAATAAACCTACCTTTTATACCTTTTCTAATTATAGCTTATAGCTATATACCTTTATATTTTTATATTCTTTAAAGTAGTTCCTTATTACTATATATTTAATAAGTATTTAAAGTAGCTCTTAAT
>MU843210.1:0-14479 GCA_030867305.1 Colletotrichum zoysiae | reverse complement strand
GGGGGGGGGGGGGGGGGTGTTAAGGCGAGAAACGAACGAGGGTGGGAGGGGGTTCGCCCGCGAAGAGCGAAAAGAAACCCCGAATTCGTCCATCCGTAGAGACTTGCTCCTTTTTTTCCCCCGATGGGGAGAAGGGGGGGGGGGGCATTCGTCATCGTGTCCTCCTCGTGTTCGATCGAACCCCTTGGCCGCTGACGGGTGGGCGGTCGCACGACAGAAGTAGTCGGGTGTGAATTTGCGCGAGATCGATGCCGCACACACTACACGGTCAACGACATCCGACGAAGACGACGACGACGACGACGACGACGACGACGACGACTACGAAGTCGACATCCCGGGATACGGACGGATGACGGAGGGCCGAGGCCGTCTCCCCGGGCCGAAGGAAGAGGTGGAAGAGAGAGTGGTGGTGGGGGGGAGGGGGGAACCTATCCAAGACGCCGCCGAGGCGCTTTCCCTCCCGTCTCTCCCGTCTCTTACCAACTCGGCCCGCTCGTCATACTATACTGCGCTGACAGGTGCTTTGCCTCCCCTCCCCACCGGCAACGGCCCTAGAAACTTGGCAGGCCTGGGCCCTTGGGAGATGGGTATGGCAATCGGAAGTTCTTGGCGTCAAAAGGGGGCGACCGACCTCGATACTTGGTCCTCCTCGTCTCGCGTCCGCGGCGCGAGGGGAAGAGAGAAGGAAGGGGGGGGGGGGGGGGGGTACGTCTATCATTGGCGAAAAGGGGGCACGTTTTCCCTTGGCCTTTTTCCCTCGTACTCCCTCCACAAGCCGCGCTGCGACAAGGGCACGCACCACAAGCATGAACGCCGAGAAGTCTTCCAAGAGCCGCATGGTTTTGGCGTAAGAGGTGCACACACACACAACACACACACACACATATTCTCTGCGACGACTTGGCTCCGGACGAAGTCGGCTGCCGATGACAAGGGGGGAACAAGATGGAAACCTTGGGCGGCGGCACATGGGGCTTCGTCGATTTCCCTGCAGGGCAGGCATGGACATACGGATATATGGCCATATATACATAGTATATGTGTGTGTGTGTGTGTGTGTGTGTACATTGCACAGACTCATACACACGCAACGGTATAAAAAGGGGAGACACACAAACATCCTTCAGTCATCCGAAATGCTCCCTCCCAAGCCGGAACCAGGTAGCCGGCCAAGGGGCCTCTCACCTTCGGGGACAGGTAGGTGCGGACGGGCTTGGACAAGCCTCTTGTTATTAATGCCTTGGTCATCCGCCCGTTCGTTGTTTGCCATTCCTCCCAGATAATCCAGCGGATTTCCCCAGCGCCTCCTCACCCTGCACACCTCCTCTCTCTGCCCCTCCCCCGGCGCCGCCATACTCCAGCGATTTTACCCCTTTGCCAAAAATATACCTCTCGAGGAGCCACTCCATTTTGGCTTACAGAGTATCCGGGAGGAAGGAGGCGCTCGGGGGGGTGGGGGGGATGGAGAAAGGCGCGCCCGTGACGTCGTGAGCCAGACTAGGTGCAAGAGGCAAAGGGAAAACTGCGGTTTCCTTGGCCGTATGTGTACAACTCGCCACAGCGCCAGGTCCCCCCCTCGGGGTAGGATAACACAATAACAACCACAGGTTCACGCGGAGAGAGAGACAGAGAGAGACAGAGAGAGGGAGAGAGAAAGATGTTTGCAAGCCGGGACAGAAGGGCGCGTTCCCTGGGGGTGCAGTGGGGGAAAGACGCGCCCGCCCCGTACCCGCCGCTGATGGACGGGGTCGTTGCCGGTGGGGGTTGATATCAGCACTTCTTCGGCACAACCACAGTCATGACCACCTTGCGGCGGGACTGGATTGCAATTTGACATCCGTGCTTTCGGGTTGGGGAGGTGTTTCTTTGTCGGAGCGACGGTGGGTGATCACGTGGGGCGCATCCCATATCTCAGAGAGAAGGGCAGGAGAAAGACACGATGGCATCGCGAAAAACCCATCGCAATTGGATGGTGTGTATTAGCAAGATTAGTATGGGCTCCCCAATACGTCGTAGCCAGACCGGCAGCGGGTAAAACGAAAAAAGATGAAAAACTCCTCGTCAATATGTACCGTCAACGTGTCAGATGAAGCGTGGCCAAAAAAAGAACAGCATTTGTTCTCGTCTTGCCCCGGAGTTAGAGCTCCTTGTGGGCAATGGGCTGCGCCGAGCCGGACTCGGTGGTAGGCCAGTAGACGCCGTCCGTCCTCCAGAGCGAGTCGAAGCGCGCACCAAAGAACCAGGCCGTTCCGATCTGGGGGGGAGGTACACGTGTGGTCAGCCAGAGAGCCGGGTTTGGGAGAGCAAGCAACGGGGTCGAGATAGAGGAGTCGGCGGCTTGGAGTTTGAAGATGAAGGAAGAGGAAATGATGGAAGAAAATTTCGCGACTCACCATAAGACCGGAAATGAAAAAGAGGGTCAACAGGACCAAGCCGCCCAGTATGAAGGCTTCGCCTGGGTCCATGCCCGGCTGGCCCCGCTCTTTCTGTTTCGCCGATTCTCCGAGCTTGTTGGGGTCCTGTTTCGGGAACAGGGTATCGATGAACTGCTCAATCTGCGCGCGTGTACGGTTAGCATTGCACACGAAAGAAGAATAAGAGAGAAAAAGGAGGAGAAGAAGAAAAAAAAGGAGGAAAAGGAAAAGGAGCGCGTGTCGTTTGTACGACGCCAACGTACCTTGGCGCATTGCACGCTGATCTGCACAAAGTTGGGGTCGCGCGGGTCGTTCTTCTTGTGGATCTTGCGGATGTATCTCCTGAAAACCTCGCACACGACGTAGAGGTTCTGTGTTGACTCGGTCATGAGCTGGCAGGCGTCGCCCTTTGTGATCTTGATGTGGCTGCTGAAGATGGCGGGGTTGCGGAAGACGAGCTCGAGCGTGGCGATGGCCATGCTCTGGGGGATGGCGACGAAGTTGAAGACGCTCTGGTCCTTGATGGCGGCCATGTAGAAGAGGCACTCCTCGGTGTGCTTGAGGGCGTTGAGGACCATCTCGGAGCTGCACTCGAGAGCCTTGCTCTGGTTCTCGGGCTTGAAGAGGTCGTCCCAGGTGTCGACGTGCTTGCTCCAGATGTCCTTGGGCCAGAAGCGGCGCTTGTCGAGGTAGTCCTCGTGGACGTCGCGGATGATGTTTGTCTTTTGCAGGAACTGGCCCATGGACTCGGTGAGCTCGGGGCGCTCGAGGAGCTTGGGGTTGGCCATGTTGCCCTCGACGAAGAGGCGGGTCAGGCCGTCGCCGACGAGGCCGGCGACGTAGTGGCAGTACAGCTCGTACTCCTTGACGGTGGCGACGCCCTGCTCGTTGAAGGCGGCGTTCTTGGCGTAGTCGGCCATGCCGTTGCCCATCTTGATGGTGATGTCCTTGATGACGTCCAAGTAGGGCTTCTTGATCTTTTTCAGCTCGGCGATGACGTCGTCAAAGTGCACCAGCAGGTCGCGGTCCTTCTCGTTGGGGCCGTTCTTGGTGAAGGTCCAGCCGTCCTTCTCCATGTACTGGTCGAACTCGCGCAGCAGCGGCTCCTTCTCGCTGATGTCGAGCGTCATGTCATCTTCGATGGTGTCGAGGCCGCGCAGGACGAGGTAGAACAGGCAGACGGGGACCAGCAGCTCGGGGTTGAGCTCCTGGATGACGGCGGAGAAGCTGCGGCTCGTCTTGTTGAGGTGTTCGAAGCATGCCCTCAGCGTAGGGGCCTCCTTGGAAGGGTCGCGGCGGTGAACGGGGTCGTGCCAGACCTTCCTGAAGACAAGGTTAGCAGGCGCAGTACAAGGAGGCAGCGCATTGCGCATCGCATCGCGGACGCAGACAAGCGCGTATGCGCGCATAGGCAGCGGGTGGGGGAGAGTTTAAGACAGTAGGTACCATTGGATGATGGAACGGAGCTGGTTCGGGTGCAGAAGGTAGAATATGACACCCATGATGGTAGCTGGGCGTCGCGACGGACGGTGGTGGGTTGCAGTACTGGCGAGAGTTGACGGTGGAGAGAAGAGCAGAGCTGGGGAAGAGTCGACAAGGTCGAGTCGAGTCTTTCTTGGGGCAGGCGGTGAGGTTAGGTTTAGGCGTCTGGGTCGTCGTCGTTGTCGTCGTCGAGGTTGGTAAGCTGTAAAGCCGCGGCCAATGGAGAGGTGCAGATGGTTCTACGCGCGCGACGTCGGCAGCAAGCTGTCGCAGCTCTTTTTTTCTCTATTTTTTCTTCTTTTTTTAACTTGCTTCGTTTCTTCTTCTCTTTTCGGCGTGTGTGCGCGCGCTTGTTGAGACGAGGGGGACACGGACTTCAGACCAGATGAAGAATTGAGTTGGTTGATCTGGGGGAGTTGAACGGGGAGGGGATCAGTCAAGCGATCAATAACAACAACTACACAGAAACGACGGCAACGGCAGCAGTAATAAAAGATGGGCAGGAATAGGAGGGAAAGAAATCTCCGCTGCCATGGCCGTGAGTGAGCTCAGACGTCCAACGGTCGCCAGCCAGAACCGACCTAGCCAATTCAGCCAGCCAGCAGGGGGGGGGGAGCAACATTGAGTATGTACAGCCAAACCCCAGCTCTCCTTTTTTTTTCGTTTTTTTTTTTTTTTTTTTTTTTTTTTTTTACCAATTGGCAAAAAGCAACGGAGCCAGCCCGTTTGCCAAGACGGACAGATAGCTCTCGGGGCCGCTAGGGTGTGTCTGGTGGTGTCACGTCGACCAATTCAGTCCAGTCGCTGTCTAGCGCTGGTGTGTGTTTAGTTCGGACAGTGACAAGCGGACGACTGTGAGTGGTGGGCGGCCTGGGCATGTCCGCTGAACACCACCCGCCTATCCGCTAAACCTCAGCAGGAACAGAACAGAGCCGACCGAGGGCCCGGAGGCCCAAGATGCCCATTGGGAGTGCGAGGGCACCGACCACCTGGCACCGGCGGGGAGTACTCGGTCCACGGTACGCGAACCAATGGGATGGGACTCCGCGGGTGACGGGCAGATGGCAGGTGGGTCCATGTGCGTGCGGGGCAATTCCTTCTGCTGCGCTGCTGCTGCTGCTGCTGCTGCGGGGCACGGATGAGTTGGTTGGGTTGGGTTGCTTTCTTTCATTTCAGGGTCTAATTACCGACCTGGGTCGGTAGGTATCGTATTGTAGGTACGAAGTAGGTAGGTACGATGTAATGTACATAGGGTCCTTCCTACCCGAGGTTGGTACCTAGGTATTCGTAAGTGAGTAACACCGTTCCTTGTTCCTGCCTTTTTATGAAGCTCTGGGTTTCCTTTCCGGGTTATTCCCAACCCCGTTCTTTCCCTCCCTCCAGTCTTCTCTCCCAGATCCGATCCGACTCGGAGTTGGTGTAGAGGTACCAGAGCTCTCCCGTACCTACCTAGTATTCTCTTCTCTGTATCCGTACTTGTGTTTTTCTATGGCGCTTCTCCAGCAGCGCCCGACTGCAAACAGGCGACCTCTACCATCGACTGACTGACTACCTACCTACCTTACGCCAAACGAGGTGTGTGTGGGGAGCAGCAGCAGCATTCCCTATTTGTACTCCAAGCTCACTCAGCCTGGCCTGTCTACACTACGCCATGACATGACATGATATGCCGAGCATGCATACGCAGCCGCTTCGGTTCTCGGGAATGGATGGATGGATGGATGCTTCTACTGTGTGTCCCCTCCCTACAGTAGTGTGCATCATCTCATCGTAGTATGTATGTAGTTTAGATCTCGCCCACCCATTCATTGCCAAGACCCTGCTTTGGATTGGACCCTCCACACCACCATCGCCGCTCCGTCTTTTCGTCTCCACCACGGCCGCTGCGGCGGCATCCGAGTCGAATTGAGACAGACTCTTTCTTTACCTACCTAGTCCTGTCTGTCTCTCCCGCCGACACCGCCTCCGCTACCTCGAGGGATACCTACACTACCTAGAGAGCAGCATGTTGCGGTGAGCTCGCCAGACGGCAATGTCTTAGCTCTTGCATCTCCAAGGGAGCCTGCTAGCAGCTTACACTAACTACTACACTGACTGACTGACTGACACACACGCCCACCATGCGAGCAAGGTGGACTCGGCAGGAATAGCTGGCTGCCTCTCGCCCCCCCCCGCACGATAGATACCAGCGAGCAAATCAACGACACAGCTCCTGGCAAGCTTCGCACTCGAGGCACGGTACTTGTGTCCCTACCTACACAGCCGCCATCCAAGTTGCACTACGGGGTCGCACGTTGACCATCGTGGTACCTGCTCGCCTGCCTGAGCTTCCAGAAGGTGGGGGTGGGCACGACATGAACCCCCCCCCCCCCCCCGTGTCCAATGCGAATGAATGACTGACTCCCTTTCTCCCTCCCATGGCCGGTACCGTATTGCCGGCGGTGCTACACTACCTACCTACCTACCTAGCAGATCCGATATCCATGACCGGGAAGGGAGGTCGTGGCCGCGCCCGCAATGCACATATATACATACATACGTACGTACATACATACTACATGGTACAACTCGTACCTGAACCATAAGTCAAAGTCAAGTCTCCCTTTATCCCGGGACTCTCCCTTTGCTCCTTACCTGCCACAGTGCAGTCTCAGAACGACCCCAGATAAATACATACTCCGTCTCACCCTTCCCCTTCCCCCCTTTCCCTCTCCGGCAGATCGGTCTGGCCTGCCTGTCTGCCTGTCTGTCTGCATTACAAATTCCTCCATCTATCCTTTTCTTCTTCCCGTTCCCGACCGACCGACCTTTACTCACCGTTTCTCAGCTGCCCCTTCCTTTCCTTCTCCCTTGCCGGCTCTCCAGGGTAGGTATAAAAAGAAAGACCTACCTCCCTTACCACCCGACGACATCCCACCTGACTCACGACTCGGTATTTATATCACGACAGCTCCGCCGAACCTTTACATAAATACCGCCCGACCCCGACCCCGACCCCGACCCCGCCGACCCTTCCCGATAACGAACCCCATAAACAAACAGTAAAGGACAGCAAGCAGCACCATCGTCGCAATGGCCACCACCAATGGACACTCTGGGAACCGCTTCCTGATCTGGGGTGGCAAGGGCTGGGTTGCGAACCACCTCAAGGATATACTCGAGGGCCAGGGCAAGGAGGTCTACACCACCACCATCCGCATGGAGGACCGCGAGGCCGTCATGGCCGAGCTCGACAAGGTCAAGCCCACCCACGTTCTCAACTGCGCCGGCTGCACCGGCCGCCCCAATGTCGACTGGTGCGAGGACAACAAGGAGGCCACCATGCGCTCCAACGTCGTCGGCACCCTGAACCTCACCGACGCCTGCTTCCTCAAGGGCATCCACTGCACCGTTTTTGCCACGGGCTGCATTTACCAGTACGACGACGCTCACCCCATTGGCGGCCCCGGCTACCTCGAGACCGACCCTGCCAACTTTAAGGGCAGCTTCTACTCGGAGACCAAGGGTCACGTCGAGGAGGTATGTACCCAGCACGCAAGCACACACTCACACACACACACACGGAGAGAGAGAGAGAGGGGGGGGGGGGGAGACTGTCGACGTGGACGCACCTTGCTAACCAACCGCCGCTTGCCGCAGGTCATGAAGCACTACACCAACTGCCTTATCCTCCGCTTGCGCATGCCCGTCAGCGACGACCTGCACTCGCGCAACTTTGTCACCAAGATTGCCAAGTACGACCGGGTCGTCGACATCCCCAACAGCAACACGATCCTCCACGACCTACTCCCGGCGTCGATCCTCATGGCCGAGCACAAGGACACGGGCGTCTACAACTTCACCAACCCCGGTGCCATCTCGCACAACGAGGTGCTCTCCCTGTTCAAGGAGATTGTGCGCCCCGACTTCACATGGAAGAACTTCTCCCTCGAGGAGCAGTCCAAGGTCATCAAGGCCGGCCGCAGCAACTGCAAGCTCGACACAACGAAGCTGGAGAAGAAGCTCAAGGAATACAACTACACGGTGCCCGAGATCCACGAGGCGTACCGCGCCTGCTTCGAGCGCATGAAGGCCAACGGTGTTGAGTAATTGAAATACAAATAAAAGGGTCGGGTTTGGCGTATATGGGAAAAGGTGGCCACGGCAGGAAAGGGATGTGCCGAGGGTTTGTACTGAAAAGCAACAAGAACGAGTCCCTCCCTGCTCGGAATTTGCGAGGGGAAATCCAAAGACGGTAGCACAGCATGAATCCAAATGCCATTCATTGGGCGAATGTCAGGCGCTGTACGGTATCGCATAAACCATACCATTGGTCTTCTCCCCCCCCCTTGGATGCGATGAAAAGTGGTGGTGAGCCAGTCAGACAGACATGATTCGCGTAAATGTTTCCGATTGATTTGGAGGGGTAATACTTGGTACTGTACTGTAGGTACTAGGTGTAAAGGTACCTAGGTAAGGTAAGGAAAGTATCTACGCGGTAGGTAGGCGGGTAGGATATCTATTTGTTCGTACCCAGAAAGACAGACTGTCGGCCATTAATGAATGAATAAATAACAAACACAACAACAAACACCGGGATCTGGTGCCATGAGAATAAAACATTGTGAGCTGTACGGAGTACAATGTGGACTACCTAGGCACCTAGGTAGGTATGATGGGTTTAAGGCGAGTTCAACGTCAGTCACCCACCCTTGCCAGCATGTCCCTGTCCGCGTAATCTCCAAGGCGGCAGTGAAAAACGTCGCCACACTCACTGACTGGTGCATCAACCTAGGTACTTAGATACTTGCCTACCTACTTACCTAGGTAGGTACCTAGGTACGCCTGCCTGCCTACCTAGGTGGGTATGAGATTATGTAAGCTAGCACGGCAAGGCGGGTAGGCAGCCAGCTCAGCCGCCCCCCCCAGCGACAGTGGCACCATGATCACCGCCCGTAAGGCTCGGCGACAGACGGTCAGTTTCCTGTAGGGCGCGCCGTGCTCACTGAAAAGCTCATGGTCTCGCCCAACGACGTAATTTGGCGGGGCGCGCCGCGAAAACGTAAATCCACCAAAACATTAACGCCGAGACGGGCTGGGCTGCCTGCCTGCCTGCGCCGCTCATTCACCCAGCAGTCACCACCACCACCACCACTAACCAAGTATTACGTACCGTACCGGTCGATTCCTTGTGATTCCTGCTCTGAATCACTTTCTCGTACCTTGTCCCTACCCTCGACACCCCGCGACTCTTTTTATTTTTATTTTTTACTGGTTTCTTCTTTTTTCTCTCCCTCATAGGATTTTGACTTTCCTCCCTTGCACCTACAGCACCGACCTATTTTTTTTGCGCTTTCCTCCGCCGGTAGCTTTCACTCACCAGATACCCCTCAAACATCTTCGCGACCATGGTTGTCGACACGGCATACTACGACATCCTGGGCGTCCAGCCCACCGCCACAGATATCGAGATCAAGAAGGCCTACCGAAAGCTGGCTATCGTCCACCACCCGGGTAAGCAGACGTCCTCCCCTCCCCTCCTCTCCTTGGGAGGGGAACGCTTTTCCCGCCCCGTCTGCGTGCGTGTTGTGACGCAGGCCCTCCCTCTGACATCATGACCAGACAAGAACCCCAACGACCCCTCGGCCCACGAAAAGTTCCAGGAGATCGGTGAAGCCTACCAGGTCCTGTCCGACAAGGACCTCCGCGCCGCCTACGACAAGTATGGAAAGGATAGCGCCAAGCCCTCCGAGGGCTTCGCCGACCCCGCCGAGTTCTTCACATCCATCTTCGGCGGCGACGCCTTTGTCGACTGGATCGGTGAGATCAGCTTGATGAAGGATCTGACCGCCACCATGGACATCACCATGCACGAGGGTGAGGACGGCGCCGACGCCGAGGAAGCTGCCGACGCCGAGACCCCCGTCACCGAGGACGGTACCAAGAAGGAGGGCGCCAAAGCTGCCGCCGGCGCAGACAAGACGGACGCGGCCGCCGGCGCCAACCCCAGCGCCCCCCCGCCGGCCGTTGTCGTCGAAGACGAGAAGGAAGCCCCCAAAGCGCAGGATGCCACCACCGCTGCCGCTGGCACGACCAACGTGCCCGCTCCCTCCGCCCCCTCCGCCCCCTCCGCGGCCGGAGCGAGGACACCGTCGCCGAGCCCCTCGGGCACCTCGAAGCGCCACCAGATCCCCCTCCGACCTGCCCTCATGGACAAGCCTTCGGACGAACTTGGGGCCAACGCCGAGTCGGAGGAGTCGCTCCGCAAGAAGGAGAAGAAGAAGGGCAACCTCACAAAGGAGCAGCGCGAACAGCTCGCCGCCTACGACAAGGAGCGCGCCCGTGTGCGGCAGGAGCGCGTCGACACCCTCGCCCGCAAGCTCCTCGACAGGATAAGCGTTTGGACCGAGACGGACAAGGGCCCCGACGTTACCAAGGCCTTCCAGGAAAAGACCCGTCTCGAGGTGGAGAACATGAAGATGGAGTCCTTCGGCCTCGACATCCTGCACGCCATCGGCCAGACCTACCTCGCCAAGGCCACGGCCCTGCTGCGGAGCCAGAAGTTCCTCGGCATCGGCGGCTTCTTCAGCCGCGTCAAGGACAAGGGCACCATCGTCAAGGAGACGTGGAACACCATCAGCTCCGCCATCGACGCGCAGCAGACCATCGAGGAGATGGCGCGCATGGAGGAGAAGGGCGGCGAGGAGTGGTCCGAGGAGCGCAAGGCCGAGTACGAGCGCCGCGTCACGGGCAAGATCCTCACGGCCGCGTGGCGCGGCTCCAAGTTCGAGATCCAGAGCGTGCTGCGCGAGGTGTGCGACTCGGTTCTCAACGACAAGAAGGTGCCCCTGGCCAAGAGGCTCGAGCGCGCCGAGGCCCTGGTCATCATTGGAGAGATCTTCTCCAAGGTATGTTCCCTGACGGACCCGGAGTCTTGATATGACAACGCTAACCCCGCGACTCCCAGGCCCAACGGTCCCCCGAGGAGGAGGGAGACTACCTCGTCTTCGAGCAGCTCGTCGCCGAGGCGGCCATCAAGAAGGACAAGGAGTCCAAGAAGAAGGGCAAGAAGACCCCGTCCGCCGAGGCGGACGAGGACGTCCCCAACGTCCCTAAGCCCGAGAAGTCTTAGATCGGCGCACCGAGATGGCGACGGACGGATGGGGCATGAAAAAAAAAGATGATGAAAAAAGGGGGGGAGGAGGGGGTTTGGGGGGGTTTGTTGCGCACGAACGAGATACCACACTCCGTTTTTGGACTTTGATCTCTACCCTGGGTTGAGTGAGGGACGAGCCTGGCCCGTTTACGAAAATACTTCTTTTATTTTAGGTCTAAACTTGAAGAGCGATAGACGGACTTCCCTTTTTTTTTTTTCTTCTTTTTTTTTAATAATCTTCTCCTCCCACCTCTGTTTTGGCGGGGAGGCGGGCTCCACGGTTGTTTGTTGGAGTTGGGCTCACGCACACTCTCACCTCGGCATTTGGAGGCTCTGTTTTTATCTTATTTTTTATTCTCTACTTTCCCCTCCCTTTTTTGGTGGCTGGATATCACCGGCGAATACAAGGTATTTTATTCACAACCTTCATCTTCGCCCTGCTGGTCCCCTCGAAGTATGGCCGACACCACGGTACTTGTCAAGGTTGCCGTGCTCAAGGGGATAAGCCCAGAATGCCACACAACGAGCCCCGATAGGGGGGGAGCTCGCCCGCATCAGCCATCCTCAGGGGGTGACGTAAAAACCAGCACACGGCGTTCCCACTTCGTTTCGGCAATTGCTACTGGCACTGGCAACGGCGTAGGCGTTGGTCCCGGTGCAGGAAAGGAATGCCGAGCACTGAAAGGCCGCCGAGAACCCGGCGGCCCAGCTCCCATCGGCCGCCTCCTCCTCGAAGTTCAGGAAGCACGTCGACTGGAACCTCAGAGGGCCGTCGCCGGTTATCTCGCACGAGCAGCTGACCACGTTGGGTTCCCCCCCGCCGATGCCGCCGATGCGGGCCGTGCAGGTGCCGGACGGCTCACCCGGGGTTTTTGCCGGGTCGGTCCAGGTCCCGGAGATGTAGATCTCGTTTCCCACCTTGCCGCCGAGGGCGTAGTACTTGGCATGCGCCTCCCAGGTGCCAGCGGCGCGAGCGTCGAGCTCGGACGCTGCAGGGTCCAATTCCCTACTGATACTGGTCAGAACCTCCGTCACGATTCCATGAGGTGTGGGATGTACCTATGTAGCTTCTCATTACCCGTATCCGTGGGAACGGCGCTTGCGAGAGCAGCAGTCAACAGCACAAGAGTGAAATGCATTGTTTTCAGAAGTGGAGTGCGCTGGCTGGCCGATTGGAAAACTAACACTGCGTAAAGAGTCTGTGGGTGTCGTGAATGAAAAGGAATCCCAAGTAAGAGAGATTCCACGATCTTATATACCCTACCCCCTCCCTTTGTAAACAACACTGCGAGTTGGAATGGCTTCCCTTGGTAGGCCCTATCTAAATTATGGAAGTTGTGTGTCTGGGATATTGTATAGAAACAGACTCTTTGCTTTATTAAACCTACGTCTCTGAATCCAATCGGCATCAAAAAGATGTATTAGATTAATAATGATAACTAAATAGCTTACCCATTGTCGTTGTGTAGGCCGGTTAGATAGGTACAATAGAGTAGTTGATGATGTGAGGGAAATAAAAAAAACACAGTAAAGGGAAACAGATTCAAAGTTTCTGCTAGCCCCCAGGCACTTAATTACACCACGTACGCATAGCGATGCAAAACACAAACGCTACAACTAGGGTTGCCTGAATCCCCTTGGTCAGTTCGGCAAGCCGGCGAACTCAAAACCGTGCAGCAGTCTTCCCAGCCCGAACCCGAATGGAACAAACAAACACTTTGTTTATCTTTTCTGTTGCCGAGCGAGACCCAAGTCTTTCTCTCGTACCTGCAAGCAGCGAGCGGCCAGACGTGGTCCCGTTAAACACGACAGGTCTAAAAGGTGATCTAGGTGATGAGCCCAAGCGACGAGCTCGCGCTTTGGCATGCAGACAAACAACATGCATGGGTGGGTCAAAAGTAGCCGGAATCGCAGGGAACTTTTGTAAATAAATAAATAGCCTTTGCTGAGATTGTCGGTCTAGAACTGACGAGCACGGTGATTTTCACTTTACATTAGTATGTTTTTTACATGTGGCTATACACACACGTACAAGTAGGATACGGCTTAGGCAGCAAGACATTTCGGCGGTAGGCACCTCGCATGGGCGTGGCCACCACACCTTGAGCCCCAAGATGGCCGCGCGGTAGACATGGCCTTGATGGCTGCTGTGCTTCATGTTGTATCGCAAGCAGCGCTCCTTTCCCTGGCTGCCTTGTTGGGCTAGGCAGGGTTGCTCAGAGCCCAGTTGTTGGTTGGTTAGTTAGACTTAACATTGGCCAGGGCTGCTGCCATGTAAGTTTCCGCCGCGTCCCACACGCGCAGGCCGGGACATGGATAATAATCCCCCAATTGGAACCGGCCCAACAACGAGCGTTGTTGGCAGCAACAAGCAATCACCGCCTCGTTGGCTACGCGCCGACAATATCCGGTCAGGCATTCCAAGGTCCGGCCTCGGTCGGTTCTGCCGTCCTCCGAGACCCAACCCCGCCCGCGTGTGTGGACCATCCCCTCCCACCCCCACCAACTCACAATGAGACATGGATAATAATCCCTCAATCGGAGACGACGAAACAACAAGCATTGTTGGCAGCAACAAGCAATCTCAGCCTTGTTGGCTAAGTGGTATAGCGTCTCACTAGTATTATTCTAGTGTCATGAGAAGATCGGCGGTTCGATTCCGCCACGAGGCATGATGAACAATACTACAACGTCTCCGTTAGAGACATTGTGACCCTTTTTTCATTCTTCCTTTGTTTTTCCGTTTTGGCAGTGACGTCCGTCTGGCCCCACAAAAAAACAGCAACCGGCTTTGGCTTTTTATTTTTTTCTTTGGGGAGTGGGATTTTCTCTCTGACAAAACCTCTTACGGAACATGTGAGTTGCGGGATAAGTCGTCCATGGGCGTACACCCCCTTAGTCTTTCCCGCTGTTCACGGGGGCTGCGAATGCCCAGCAGGACGGGGACTGAGGTACAAATACAAGGTGATAGATACCCCTTGGGGTCGCCAGGTACACTATATATAATGGTTAAAAACTGTAAACCCCCCCCCCCCATTGTAAAGTACTATGTCAGCAGGACGGGGACACCACGCGCGAAGAGACGAAAGGGGGGACTAGAGTCCGAGTATCCGTGGGGGAGCCGCAATCTACACGCGAGGCGATTCGGTAGGGGGTTTCTAATGATCTTGGTCGTATTGGTACTTGAACATGGATGGATCTGCGCGCCCATCTCAGTCACCCTTGGCGCACCCGCTGTGAGTTACACGAGAAGATCGACGCTGGCGACGGTGGCGGAAGAAAATACGGCTGGGGAGACATGTAGGAGAGGAGGATGGAACGAACGCCTGCTCGCCTGTGCACCGAGAAGACCACCCTGGTCGCGGAACAAGTCGAGAGCGCACGCACGCATGCTGTTCTCGTCGTTTATGACGGCGTTTCCTCTCCCCTCCCCCGGGTCTCTCTG
>MU843209.1:0-14743 GCA_030867305.1 Colletotrichum zoysiae | reverse complement strand
GGGGGGGAGGGGGGGAGGGGGAGGTGGTAAATGATATCGGGTCGATGAACGGCACCTCTCCCCTCTGTACATCAAAAGTTTCCCCCCCCCCCCCCCCCCCTCTCTGCTATCATTTATCGGTTTTCAAGGGGGGGAGGGGGGGAGGGGGAGGTGGTAAATGATATCGGGTCGATGAACGGCACCTCTCCCCTCTGTACATCAAAAGTTTAGCACCGGCCTTCCCGGAGAGGGGGGGGGGGGCTTTCGTTACATGGGCAAGTCGTCGCGGCAGGCGGCTTCTCTCCAAGCCCGTCAGGACTCCCTCCCCTCCCCGTCTCGGTATTCATCAACCGACTGCTGCGTATCTTCAAGCGAGTTCACTCAACCCCTTCTCTCTCTCCCCGGTGTGGGTGGGGAACTCGGGCTGACAGGAAATCAAAAAAATCCTTGCCCGTAATAAAACAACCAACTCGTAAGCTAGGCCTCACCGACGGGAAGGGTTAAAAGGGGGGGGGGTCCCAAGAAGGTTTCCCATACCTAGAAAAAAAAAAGCCGTTTTGCCCGCGCCGCCCAAGCTTCTCCCCCCCCCCCCCCCACGTTTTCCGACGGGTACCGTTACCGGTTCCCGGTCGGGCCGCGCTCCCTTTTTTTAAAATTTTCTTTTTCCCATGTTCATTTGGGGGCTCTCCTTTTCCCGCGTTTCCAATATACGATGTAGAAGAACTCTAAAACCCGGAAAACAGAACAAGATGATGCAGGACCGCCCGCTAACCACATACCGCAGGGGAGAAACAAACCCAAACCCCCAATCCCCCCTCTCTCCCCAAGACTTCCCCGGAATAAAGTTAAAATCAGGAGATTGCAGGCCCTTCCACCCCCCCATCCTTTCTCTCTCGCCTTTTCGTATCTCGCTAGCTATGGGACGAAACCCCGGAACTCCGCGCCGCAACCCCCCCCCCTTCCCTCGTCCGTACTTCCACGGTGTAGGGAAAGAAAAGGGGGCGTTTGTGAGTACCTCGAGCCGTCCGTCACCAAATTTTAGGCAACGACACTGAGTCGTGGAGGTAAAGGCAGCACAGGGAAACCTCCCGTCGTCGGGGCAGGCTGTTCATGGGCTTTCCTAGTACGGCTACACCTATATCCTTCTTACCACTACACATCTCACGGTCCATCCATAGTCACCGTATGCCCAAGACACTTGTGCATTCGGAAATGTGTTTGTGTATTCTGTATCAAATCGCCTTCACCAATACGTGCCCCCCGGTCTATACATGCTACTTCGGCCCAACGATGCCCCAGAGCCCGCTCCTTCGGCCGTTGCACTTCTTTCTTTCCCTGTGAATCTCTGTCTCTTCTGTGCATACCGTCTCCGCCCTGTCTTCCTCCTCCTCCTCCTCCTCCATCATGATATCATTAAGCATACAATGCAAATAGGTATAATGTCCTTCTGGCCAGGTGCTTTCTGCTGTATGTGTATGTGTGCTGTGAGCCATGCCCAAGAAAATTCAAGGCAGAGAATGGTGAAGAGAAGAAAACGAAATGGAGATGCAGATGCCTGCTCATCAGCCCCTGGCCATCATCTAAAACCACTTCCAGTTGATGCCTTCTCCCAGCTTTTTGAGCACGCCCACTGCGTCGACGTACAGCCGGCTGCGCCCGCCGAGACAGTCAACATCCAACCACCTCCTCACAAGCGACACGACAGGCATGGCGTCCTCCTTGGAGCGCAGCCTTGCGACGTCTTTTGCCCGCATGCTCGCAACAGTGCGGACCCACCGGATCGCCGTGTTGTCGCAGTCACCCAGCTCGCTACCCTCGGGGGCATCCCCGCGGCTCGCTCGGTGCCCATAGGCCCAGCAGATGAGTGCGCAGACGTACATGCCCCAATAGTCAGAGATGTCGTCCTTCCACATGCGGGGTCGGCTCGTAGCCCAAGCGCTCACGTCGTCGTCGTCGTCGTCCGAGTCCGAGTCCTCCTGATTCTCCTCGGCACTGCCGTGTTCCGTAAAGGTGCGGAGGGCGCGGCATGCAAAGACTACGGCAACGGCGGCGTCACTTGAGTCGCACCAGCTCCTGAGTCGCTTCTGGTGTTCGACAAAGGACTTGGGCTGTACGACCTTTTGGCTGAAGATCCAGCTGTCTCCGGAGACGGCGAGCAGGTCGTAGAGCGGGGTGTGATGTAGGGCGAGGTAGGTGTTCGCCACAGGGCAGTTTGGGAAGATGTTGGCCATGCGAAAGGTCTCCGGTTCCGAAATCTCGGACAGGGGTGTCATGGGCGCCGCGTCGCCACGAGTAGGGAGTAGAAGCGCCTCGAATGCTAGAATTACCGTGCGATCGAAGAGGACATGGGTGTCGATGCTTGTCCTCGATAGGGTATCGGGATTGATAAGGGAGAGTAGCGTCTGTTCATCCGAGCGGTCTCCCTTGGTCAACACCGTTGCCGCCCACGCATCTGCGCTTGCAGCTTCCCAGAGGTCCTGATTGGGGCCGATGAGAGGGATGTTTGGCGGCATGCCGTCGTTGGCAATGTCGAAGCTGCGGACGCGCTGCTGCTCCATGTAGACCGAGCTGTGGATATCCAAGACAAAACAGGCAGAAAGAAGGCGGCGACGGGTCTCGGTATCGAGCCAGGTGTGCCACCTGACGCTGTTGGGTCCTGTCTGAGGGATTGCCCTGAAGATGACGGCGTTGTCGTAGACCTGGAATCATGTTTTAGAACCTGACGCTATGGAAGAATCCGAGAGGGAAAGAAGGGAACAAAGCCAGACAAGGAATAGAGTGGCGAGCTAGAAGAAAAGAAGTAGAGTAACGTGTCATATACTAATAACGCCGAAGAGAACTCACCCTTGAGTAGATGGACTCGAATTCTTTTGACGGCCTGATAGCCGCACGTCGGCCGCGGAAGCGCGCATAAAACTCACATAGCAGAATCGCTTGCATGACAGGCACATCCCACTGGGGGAACTACAACCACGTTGCTGTTAGCGAGCCACCTTCCGACCTTGAGATTTTGCCGACTTACGCGTCTTGCTTGATGCCAGGCGTACTCATGCAGCTGATTCCCCCTGATGCGGTCCTCCTTAGCACTCATATACTGAGTGGCCACTGCAGCCATGGCGCAGCGGAGCACTTCAACCTGCTCCGCCGCGTCCTCGAAGGTCCTCCTATGGACAATGGGGAAATGGCGGTGAAACTTCTCCCAGTAGACCTCGAGGTAGGCGGGAATGGCTTTGCAGACGTTTGCAGGAGGCAGAGGTAAGGAGCCCTGCATCAGGGCTGGGGCCGCCAGGAGGCCCAACGCCACCTCCTTCTGACGGCCCATACAGGCAAGTGAGTTCATTATCCGGTCCGACGGTAGTGCTGTCGACGGGTTGACTAGAGTTTCAGAAGATTGAGCCGATGCCGAAGTCACCGGCGGGGACAGGCTACGAACAGTGTTGGAGAAGCGGGGTTGTCGGTGAGGGTCAAAGACCGTCTGCTCGTCCGCATATGTGGACATGGGGATATCGAGCATCTGGTACGTTTGCGGGTTGCCGAGCTGGGGGGAGGTCGGGTATTGGTAGAGCAAGGGGTTGGTCGTTGCAACAGGGTCGAATCCAGTGCCGGGGCAAGGTGAAAGAAGGCCGGTCGGCCAATCGGTGGCAGAAGCCCTCGCCGGCGGCCAGAAAACGCGTCGTGAGTTGTCGGAAGGCGTCGAGTACGTGCTGTCGGAGGCCGAGGACGGCCACCCGTGGTCCTGAGCGTGCGAAAGCTCAGGCGGACCATCCGATGACATCTGCAACCCAAGTCCCTCAGTCTGGAGATACAAAGAGGGGAAATCGGGTGTCGTACGAGGCTGATATTCGACAGAACCAAGAGGGGAAGTACCGAAACCGTTGTTCGGCTGTTGCATCAGGTGCTGCTGAGCGGAACCAGTAGACAGGGAGTAACTCCCGCCGTACCCAGGATCACCTGACGATGGACGGTAGCCGTCGTTTCCCGCATGAGGCGACATCGATTTGCTGGTACCCGGGGCGCTCATTGACGGATACGAATTGGCATGGGACATACTTTGCGTCATTGGGAGGCCCTGGATCGGGGTCGTTGCGTTCGGCTGGTATCCAAGCATGGGATGTTGCAACCCCAAGCCCCGAACACCCCCTTCGAGCGAAGTGGCGGAGGTTCTGCGGCCTTGGCTCGTACCCCTACTTCTCGATACCTTGTCTCCTTCCAGTTCACTGAGAACGAGTGAGTTAGTTACGGCTCACCGTTACTGGGGATTCTTCTCGAGGGATGAAACATACTGTCTTTGCTGGTGACGCTCCAGCAAATCCTTGCGGTGGAAGGCCCTGTCGCAACCGGGAATGGAACACGCATACTGAGGGGTCTCGTGGCTAAGCTGATGTCGTCTGTGGTCGTGTTTGTCAGTGAGCTGCGCGACATGACAGCATAATGCCACAACGATACCTTAGGTGCTCTGCGCGCGTAAACGTCTGTGGAACGTCAGTAGATGCCTCTGGATATATTTTCCCCAAACGGTTCGACGGCATACCTTAGGAGGACGGCAAATGTCGCAAGTATGAACTTTCATGCCCTTCTTTGCGCGACTGACTCGGCCGGTAATGGGAGTCAACTTGACGGGCACCTCTCCGGTAGGAGGTGCATGGCTATAAGGCCGCATGGAAGGGCCAGAGGGATCAAGGCTGCTAGAGGCCGACCCGTGACCGTAGCCGTAGTTTGACTGGTCCATGGAGTCGGTGCTGACGTTGCTTCGACGACGGATGTTGGGTGGCTGGCTGGACGAAGACGACGAGCGGGGAGGAGTCGACCTGTTGGTGTGTAAAGATGAATTGCGCTTCGTATCTTGTTGTTGTTGTTGTTGTTGTTGTTGTGTGCTCGAATTGTCTGCCTGTTCCCCGCCTATCGCATAGCTCGAGTTGTACTGTGCGCTTGGTGTCAAGTAGGGTTGATGATGGCCGGCCGAAGGAGCCGGGTTCCGGTTGTCCTTAATAGTGTGGGATTCGAGTTGGTCCTCGTCGGCGTTCATGATGTCCTGGAGGCTGGCCATGGTTGGGAGGTTCCCAAAAGGGAAGTGAAGAAGACAGAAGTTGCAGGATGGTTGCGTTGCGTTGCGCCCAGAGAGGGAGCTGCAGACAGAGACAGCAACAAAAGAGCCAAAGTTAGTAATACACAGCCCCGGCTGAAAGGCTCTCTGTCCTTGGAATAGACTGAAGACCGACTGCCGAGTGAGTGAGTGTAGTTGGAAGCAACCCCCCAACACCAAGGTGAAGATGCAGTGTGAAAATGGGGGTGGAGGGGCAGTCAGGGAGCAAGAAGGAAGGGGGTGTCGGCGTAGCAAGGAACGGCTAAGCGAACTGGGGGTGGGATGGAAAGGCAGCAGTCAGGTAAGGTAAGGTACGGCAGGCAGGCAGGTAGGTAGGTAGGTAGGTAAGCAGGCAGGTACACAGGCAGGCAGGCAGGCGAGACAATACCAAAAAAGAGCCTGGCCTGGGGGGCGGTTGCTCGTCTGTCAGCCTAGGTAGGTACCTAAGGTAGGTAAGGTAGGTAAGGTAGGGTTGGTACTCGGTAGAGCGAGTGAGCGTCCAACAGGTGAGTGAGTGGGGGGTTGAGGTGGTGAGATGATGCAGAGCGGTTGGTAGTCTGCGGAGACAGTAATGCAATGGAACTGGACGGATGGAAGAGAGAGATAAAGATAGTGCCGCTATCACTCGTTGGAGACATTGCTATATTGAGAAGAGGCAGGCAGGCAGATAGATGCGAGTTGTTGGCGTGCGCGTGAGCGGCAGAAGTAGGGGAAGATGACAGCTCTTCAAGGAGGCTGTTCTCTGAGGCCTCGCTCCCCCTGTCGGATGCAAGCATGGGTGTAGAGGGTGTTGGACACGGAGGTCGCTGGTAAAAAAATAAATAAAAAAGACAAATGCAAGGCACTCCTTCAAAGGGCATGGCATCGACCGGACTGGGGTTCCGTCACCCTCCACCGTTGCTGGCCTCGGGTTAATTGGTAGGGCGGCCAGATGCTTGTCATACGACTCAGCCCTCTCAGGCTGGGCAGATGGCCCCCCTGCTTCTCCGCTCCACGCAGCCAGCAGCGTCTGTCTGTCACTCTCCCCCAAGTTCTCCAAGTTTAGGGTGAAATTGCCGCGATGTCACGGAATGAGCGCGTCTGGGATGTCTGCCACGCCCAGCCAGCCCACGGAAGAGCCGCGGCAAGATGAGGTAACCGCGTTTGATGGCGACGAAACGGGTGACGATGCCTGCCGTTTTGACAATGTCTCTCCGTCCCGTGTCTCTCCTCCTTGTCTGAGATCTCGACGAGATCGACTGCATCGCATGCGTCGGCGAGACCCCAAACCCACAGACACAGGCGGTCGGTCCCCCTCCCCGCAAGCCCCATGGGAGAGACAACGTCTCTCTGTTAGTACCTATGTTGCTGCTAGTAACCAAGGTACGTAACCGAGGTATGTAAGTAAAGCAAGCAGCCTACCGGGACTGCCAATGGTGGGAATGTCCGTCCGAGTGCACTGCATAACAACGACAAGGCGGTGGTTTCGCCCAAGGGGAAAAAAAAAAAAAAAAAAAAAGGGAGCGAGGCAGAGGGAGAGATCTCGATAGGGAATAGCAAACATGCGTTAATGGCGTCACTGCATAGATACGAGAGAAACAGCGCCGAATGGAGCGCGGCCAGTCCGTTTTTTCCCACAGTAGCGTCCGCTAGCGCCCGAGGGTGGGAAATGCCTGAGTGGCTGTGAGGGTTGCGTGCGCCTTTTCTGGGGGAATAGCCGCAGAAACCACGCTGAGAATTCTGCAAAAATGTCAGACGAGAGACGAGGCGCAGCTCCGACCGTAAAGGAAACCGTTGTCATTGCTGTGTGTGCATGAGTCGGCTGCCCTGTCACCCACCCCTGCTAGACTGGGTTGCCCTTTTGGGATTTTGACTTTTTGCAGGGCACCCAAAGATCCGCCCTAGCGGGACCGACCTGCCAGTCTTTTTTCGTATTACCTACTCCATACCTACTACCTAGGTACCTACCTACCTATTCAATACTACCTAACCTACCTGGGGGTGTATTATCAATCAATCAACCGAGGGCAGCCAAGGCCGCATCTTGTTGACGACGTGCGTTTCGTTTCCACCGTCAGTTCTAAAAAGGCACACCACACCGGCTGCCGCTGAGAACTCTGCTGCCATCAACCGTCGAGGCTGGCTCCGTCTGACTGCGTTGTGTGGTTGCTTTGGACTTGTCGTGGTGACAGAGACTGCACTGCACTGCACTGCACTGCGCGTACCTACGTGCCTCATGACTACACTACACCCACCCACGGCTATTAGCAGGTTTGCGTGGTACTCGTCACCGGATCCTGCCATCTATTTCGACGCTCCCACGCACGATTCCATTCCTATACAGGGAGATGGTTGGAGCTAGGCGTACGACGACCGCATGATGCCAATCTGGCCGAGAACCGAGGATCCTGAACGACATAAATTGAACGTGTTGATCAGTTTGCTCCATGATTCAGGTGCTTGGAACACCGTCGTCCCTTACTCGATGGATTATGAAAAGAAAGAAAAAAAAAAAAGTCTGGGTTGCGTACGCAGATCACCGCTCCGACTAACAGCAACGGACGCGGAATCAGTTCTTGCCGGTGGCCGTGGGTATGGTATTGTCTGATGCCGTCACTTGAAAAAAGGGTGATGGATGGCGGCAAGTGACCGAGGGTAGGTATTTTGGACGGGGGAGTGCCAAGCCAGACCCATGCAGCTTCCGGCCCGCTGAGAAACATGCATGGGATACATAGGGGAGACGAAGCCATGACAGGGATATTCCTGCATCGGCGGGAGCGACAGGGGCTTACTTACATGCATGCAGCCCAACGCCTCCCTCCTACTTGCGTGTACGAATAGGTAGGTAGGTAGTGCAGTGCAATGCAAAGGCGACAGACAAACCGCCTGGAGGAGTCGGCGACCTATTTTTATGTCATCAAGATCCTCCTATTTTCAGCCGCGTCGTTTGTCACAATCAGTTTGAAACAATTGCAAGGTGCCGTTTGCTTTGGCCATGGACGAAGCGGGCGAGTAAATTGGCGAAAGGAACCGCGTGCTCTGTCTGGTCTGCGTGGTAGACAATGCTCAAAGACTCCAACAAAGCTGGTAGGTAGGTATTTTAGCGAGCGTCGGGTCGACATGGACGTTGACGATGGGGGTTTCCCCGAATGGAGCCACACCGACTGCCTGGGCCGACTGCAGGGACGGACGGGTCCCGGGATGCGGTACAGCATCGCTCGAGGGAGATGCGAGGCTGATGGGAGGAATTCTTCAGTGTTTCAGTTGCTGCGTGCTCTGGATGCGTGCGTCACCGTAGGTACGGGCAGATTGCGGTGAAAGCCCGCAACGCAAGTCTTGGGGGAGGGGGGGTCGGAACCGGATGCATAGGCACATGGCAGGTGGCGGCCGGAGGTGCCTCGGCACGCACCGGAGAGGACGGCCCTTGCAGAGCGACCCACGGGTTTCGGAGCTGATCAGCTTTCGGGGGTTCAAAACAAAAACAAGGGCAAGAAGGGAGTTGAGTTAGCCCGCATTGCCGCATGTTGGGGGCCGGACCGACCGATGGATGGTGTGGGATGAGCCATATATTGGCGAAACTTTAAGATGAGTCTCGGAGCGAGCTGCATAGTGTTTGACGGGGTCTGTTTCAGATGCCGATATGAGGTGTTGGGTAATATCGCATGTAGAGTCGGAATGCTCGCCGATCCAGGGTGGGGGTCACTGTGTATGTGTGTGTGTGTGAGTGTGTGTGTCTTTGTGTTGGAATGGAGATGAACCAACATGAGATACCTCGGGGCCGAGGTCTCGAAGTGGACCAAATATCCGTAGAACGACACTCGATGACGACGAAAGGAAGGGGCTTTCTTCGCAGTAGCCGTGGGTGAGCTTTTGAGGGCTTGATGCCGCAACAAGAGATGCAAAGCAACGGCCACTACCTACCTAGGTACCTAGGTAGGTAGGTACTAGAGGTACCTAGGTACAGTACGCTCGGTGGGAAGTCGGAAGGTGGAGGGCCCGCAGAGAAAGGATCGACTGAGCCGTTGTTACTCTGGTCCATTGTTACTCTGATCCAGTGTTCCTCCCCTACTGGAGCAGTCCAACCTCGGTGAGCACCTATGTAGGTACATTACTACGTGGATGCCCAAGGTAGGTAGGTAGGTAGAAAGAATGGATCTTTCCGTACCTACCTGCCTACCTACCTACCTACCTACCGACGTACCTACCTAGGTATCAATCCAGGTTATCCGAGAGGAAGGGGCGCTGCGTGCGTATTGCACCTTGGTCCGGCAAAGCCTTCAACTCCCAACGGTGCCTGCCGTGGGTATGTAATATGTATGTATGTATGTATATGCCTCGCCATCCATGGACACTGGGCTGGGTACGGCGTATCTAAAGGGCCTTCCTTGCTTGGCTCGGTTCGACACGTCCAGTGCTGGACATTCATTCATTCATTGCATGTATCGTGAGGCTCGATTATCGGCGTGTTGTCTGCCATCCATGGCCGGCGTTGATCCGTCACCGCCCATTGACAGCCAGCCATACCTAACCTAACCTAACCTTCTCCCACACCGCACTTCTAGCGACTCGGGGTACCATGGCACCGAGCCGAACCGTCCACAACTCGCAATGCCGGGCCGAAACTACTACACGTCACCTGCTCCAACACGGCGTGTACAAGTCATGAAGGTGCAGCACAGCACAGCACAGCACAGCATGTCCGTGGCAGTTGCGAGATGTTGGCAGACGGACGGTGACAGTGCAAATTGAGTTTGTCCCCGCTGATCCGGGAGAGGAGAGCCTAGGCACCTAGGTACCAGCAATACTACTAAGTAGAGTTTGCTGACAGGGTTCTAGCTTCGGCTCGAGCCTCGAGATTAATGTGGCAGGCGGCAGGCAGAAAGAAACCATCGGGAGGGAAGGAGGGGAGGGAAGGGAGAAAGGGAAGGAGGGAAGGGAGGGGAAGGGAAGGAAAGGAAAGGGAAGGGAAGGGAAAGGAAAGGAGGAGGGCGCAAGGGAGGGAACAAGGGCCGGCGCTTAAACCAAAGACGATGCGTGTACACAGGTACTTGGCTACCTCACCACATCGTACTGCGCGTGTAGGTACTTTGCTGGTGCGTTGTACCTGTAGTAGTTTATTTTTAGCTGGGGAACTTCTCCCCTCAAAAACCAGCCTTCATCCTGTTGGCTGGCTGCCACACCGATGACAATCGACAAGGAATGATCAGCGCATCCGCACTTGATACCAAGCACAGCACAGCGCAGCACACACCAGCCCCGAGACCAAGCTACCTAGGTACGCGCTACCTACCTAGCTGCCGACGGCCACGGAGTCCCCATTTGTTCAAGCGCTTGTTTTATCTAAACTACGCAGTTTGGCACCAAACAAGCATCAAGCATGAATGTGGAAACGACCCATCTGACGTCTGCCGTGCAGGCCAGGGCAGGTTACCTAGGTCCGGCCCTACGAGACTACCTACATCTTGAGAAGCACGTACGATGTACTACTATGTAGTAGACACCTCCATCGATCGCATCGCATTGCATTCTGCCTGTCGACATGGGCCACACCGATATGAGGGGGGAAAATTTTGCATCTCGATAACCTCCATCGCATCTTTTTTTGGCACCGTTTATGGAAGTGGAAGTCTCCCCCCACCTCGCTACACAGACGAGGGAAACTAATTACCCGCACCTTCCGTACTTAGGTACGAAGTAGGTAGACAGGGAAACACCCGGATATCCGCCTCGTCAAACTCCCAACCTCCAACCTGCCGAGCTTCGCCGGTAAGCAAGCGCATGCATCCATCCATTCTTGTACCTACCTAATGTACCATGTCCGTCTGACCAGTCTCACTGCAGCAGCCTGACCCAACCAGCTGGTCCTGCCGACTGTCATCTGAACTATCATTGTGCTGCTTCGCGGCCCGCGTCCTACGCCAAGTCACCCCCTTCTGGGCTGGTTGGTCCCACCTCAGACTCGAATTGCTGATGCTGATCGTGCTTCGTACCTGCTGCTCACAGGCGCCCACGACACACACAACCCGATCAGCGCTGCATTGCATCTCCCTCGTCATCCCACAGCTACGGTTGTCCCATGCTACCTAGACTAGGTACCTAAGACTGGACGGCCAACAATGCCCCAAACGCCACCCACGATCGGCTGCGGACTGCCTTCTCCGTCACCAGGCCGCTCCTCAAGTCTGCTGCAATCGAGCAACGCAACATGCCCTGCCTGTTATGACTTGGTCTTTGGTCGACGTAGACTACCAATCGCCAGCCACTAACACTGGCCGCATCATATCGCTTTATCGATGCAGCTCGCTATTTTCGCTGCCTCGCTGCCAGCCACCAGAGCCGACTTCAAGCCATCGACAGTTGGCCGTCGACTTCGGACGATGACTTGACACCTCACTGCTTGTTGGATCCATCTGGGCGGCCCGGGGCGTAGGATTCCTCGTGTTCCCGCAGACTAAAGCAGGTCGGGCAGGTTCAGCACACGGCATGGGACGAACCACGCCGACGACATCTTTCCACCAATGACGCATGGTGTTCGTGCCAGACAGAGCCTTACTCAGCCAACGTGTGGGCTACGGCCCCGACCTCTCGCTCTCTCGACGACCTTTTCGAACTGAGATTACAGACAGGTTTTGAGATGCGCTCCACCTAAATCTTGGGGGCAGTGGCTCGGTAGAAAGACCTTGGAGGATTTTGAGTCGCCTCTGCGCGTGGGGTACCACGCGGCGCGGCTCTGGATATCGACACTCCCGCCCACCCGCACGATTTCTTGGCTCAGCCTTCCCGTCACGCACATCCCATCACAAGCGTCAGACTCAGCCCCCCTAACACTCGCCATGGGCGGCTAGAGTATCCAACCGACTTTAGGCAGGCTCCATCTTTCCGCTACCATCCAAAAAAGGCCTTCATCTTACTCCAGGTTGACGTTGATTCTTATCGGGTGACGCGCCTGGCGCCAAAATTAGCGCAGCCGACACTTCATTCGTGGAGAAACGTAACTGCCCTTCATGGAAGCGCAGTAATTCCCATTCTGGGATGTTTCCTCCTTGTCGCATGCAACAAGGTAAGCGCCGAGCCTCGTGTTCGGCTGAGTGTGTACCTGCTTGATGGCATCGGATTCAAGGCACCGACGAACCAACTGTTTGGTGCCATGTTACCACCTGGTTCGATATTCGTGATTACCAGCTGCGGACATGCAGGTACCATGCCCGAGCTGGGCTGAGGCGGATGTCGGCCACGTACTAAGCGACCAGACCACCATTTCACAAGCGATGCACCGAAACTGTGTGAATGACCGTCTCCGTTCTATTCGTATCGCACCTTCGAAAATGACACCCAACGGAGAGCTGAACGGTAGTGACAGAATCAAATCTCGTGCTTCACAAAAACGGACAATTATGGCCGTGATAATGCACGCGCGCGTTGCCTCGCTCGTTTACAGCCGTAAGGTCGTGGTTCGGCTCATTATCACTCAAACTGGGCGGCAAAGCTGATCACAGTCGGGGGGGGGGGGGGGGGTAAGAGTTACACTGCCTCGACCGAACCTGACATGGATAACCATTATTGCTGCCTATGCCCCCCCCAGTGATGTGCTCGTTGGAACAAACCAGTTTCCAACAGCGTCCAACAGCTCCCCCCCAAGTCATGTCTCGTTAGAGAGGAGTCAGCTGGCCGCCGCAGACATCCCATCACCCTACACGAGCGCCAATGGAGCTGAGTCCGAGTCCGCCGAACCATCAATGTTCACCCAACATGCGTTTGTCCCACCGTCCCAAGTCCCTTCGGCTCGACGCCACATCGCGGGGGCCTAATGCTTGATTCTGGGCCCGACCATCGGGCTGTGGGCCGTACCGGCGGGCGGAGCCACTGCGGCCGTGTCTTCAGCTTCCCGTGTTGGCCGTCTTACTGCGTCCACGGCAGGGCTGCTGAGGGGTTTGGATGTGCACTGCCGCCATCCGCAGCCGCCCACCCCAAAGCATCGTGAGTTTGCGTCAGCCGACGATCGCGAGTTCGTTGGCGCACGTTTCCCCCCAGTCTCATCACGGCGCGCCGTGCGGCCTGGACGGGCCCGCCCGCCCGCGCAGAGAAAGGAAGCCTGCGAGCTGTCAACTATGAATCCGTTCTCCGACCCCTCCCCCCCCGCGAGAAGCAGGGGGGAACGAACTTGAGCCCAGGGCAAACAGCCCGGAAATAGTTGGGGACTTTGGTCACGCCGATGGAGACTCTGTGCCAACAAGACGCATGGGTGTGGTATCTTTTTGCGAGTGAGAGATTCGCAACCGCACGCCGCGCCGCGCCGCCGCCCCCCTCCCCTCCCCTCCTCCACATAGACGCAGGTCGGGGGCCCAAGGCTATGGCCGCTGAAAGGAGAGGAGCAGGCAGACAGCTGCAGCAGTGTCCGGACCGGTAACACGACGTGACGGGCGTGGTCACGGCGAACATCCGGGGCCTGAAGGGGATCTAACGTAGACCAACCAACCTTGGGGTGGGGGAGGGTAAAGTTGCGGCACTGGGCAGTGATTGGTCGCTGCTCTCATCCCGCAGTGCTCGCGCTCGCGGGGGATGAGGATGCGGGAAGAGGCGAGACGAGGCGGAGGGGGGGATGAAGGGAGAAAGGGAGTTGCCTACTACAAGGTACAGGCCCTTGGGGGGGGGGGGGGGGGGGGGGGGGGGGGCGGGTCTAACCCTGGACCTCTCTCTCTCTCTCCGCGCGCAGTTGTTCGGAGATGGGACGAAGTAAGGATTTTGACCACCTGCCAACCTTGTCTTCTATTGCGAGCTTTTAAGCCCCCACCCCCCCCCGAGTGCGAGAAAAAAAAAGGGGGCTTTCCCGGTTGCGAACACGGGGGTCCGTGAAGAAGAGAGATGTTTTCTGATGGGCAGCGACGAGCTGTGCGATTGGCAACCGTATCAGGGGGGGGGGGGGGGGCGGGGAGCTCGGCGTCGAGATGAATCGGTCCCTCCAGTCTGCCGCCCAGTCCCTCATCTCCTGAACCTGTCAAGACGGGGAAAAGGGGGGGGTTGCGGCACGTTCTGCTCGCCTCTATCCTCCGCTCCGTGGCCGTCTCTTCTGCGAAGATGGACCCTTCCCCCCCCCCGACGATAACTCATCGTCGCCGCCGGAGGGGAAGAATGCCCGCCAGGAACTTCCAAACACATGTGTCGCTCGCTGCGGTGCGCTCGCTCGCACTAATCACGACTGTCCACATCGCGAAGTACGCCACCCGCTCGGCTTCTTTTCTTTCTCCTTCTACTTTTTTCTTCTGACAATTTTGGAAAGGGGAGGGAGGATACCCCAGGTAGGTGACCTATGCAGTAGTATCGGATGTCTATTCAGTAAAAAAAAGGGGGGGGGGGGGGGGTTCCCTCTATCGTGTGGCCAAGTCCCCCCCTTCTCCGGTGACGAAACAGATAACACTTGAAACGCCGCCCGTCTCTCTTCTCTCTGATCAACGAGAAAACGTAGCAATAATAAAAAATACAGTAGCAGCCAGCTTAAGACGGTTCCCAGCACGTTTCGTTTGTTCGTGTGTAGCCTTTCGTCCTTTCATTCTTCCGCCCCCCTACTTCTCCTTCTCCTCCTCCTTCAACTCTCTCACCTCTTGCCCGTAGACCACAAAAAAAACCGGTCCCGTTTACTGCGCAATGATAATTAGGTGAAGGGGTGTGTGTGTGTGTTTGTGTAGGGGGGGGGGGGGGGGGGGG
>MU843208.1:0-15055 GCA_030867305.1 Colletotrichum zoysiae | reverse complement strand
GGTTCGACAAGGGGGGAGTCACTCGGACGAACTGGTCTTGGGTCCGCGCGAACACCATGACGCGTGGGCTTGCGAGGATGAGGAGGGGGGAGGGGAAGGTTTAGGTTTTTGGGGAGAGAATGGTGGTTGGGTCGTGTGGGTTTTGAGAGGGGGGGGGTTCGATGGCGCTAAGGTGGAAGCCAGTTCGATATTCCGCCTTCCGGCCTCGGCGGTGGGCGTGATGGAACACAGATGGTTACGGAGGGAGTGCTGGTATCTTGTGACGACGGGCCAGACTCCGTCTCTCGGGCCGGCGTGCCCTGCTGGGTGAGGTCTTTGTGTGTGTGTGGTCAACCGTTGGATACCCTGATAAACTGTCTAGTCCCTCCACTCTCCGTCTAGACTCTCTCGCAGTATGGCACGTGAGGGAAGCGAACGGTAGATACCCGGTGTGGTGTTGATCACCTTGACGCCTCAGTCAGGAGCGGGCTCCGAGGGCTCTCTCCTATCAAGGTTCTTTCATGCGGTATCTCTCAAGCATCTTTCAAGTAGCAGTACATGGACGACTGGAAGAACCCCAAACTTGGCCTCCTCGGAACAATGTCTACGGACGCCACGGTCTTCCCGGTCCCCTTGAACGTCCACGAAACGAGTTTGTAGAAGGCCGTCTTCTGGAAGGACGGCCAGTGCGGGTCGGAAGGGTAGATGGTGAGCTTCTCCGGAAACTCGGCCCCGGGCCGGAGCCGGCTCCGGTAGCGGTCGTGCAGGAGCGAGAGCGCCTCGTCGTTGACGACCGTCCTGCCGGTCATCCGGCCGACCGACCCGAGCGGCACGTTTGCGTGCCTGCTGCCCGCCACGGCCCGGATCACGTCGGACAGGTGCAGCCGGGGCGAGCCGTCGGCGTGGGCCTCCTCCTCGCCGTTCCAGGCCGTCTCGACGACGAGCTCCTCCGCCGTCGGGAAGCTCAGCGCCGTGACCGGCGACTTGTTCTTTTTGTAGTAGGGCGTGTACACGTCCCAGCTGTTCCCGTCGCGCCTGACCGTGTAGACGTCGTTGTTGTATCGAAGGCCCTTGTTTCGGCGAGCTCGGGGGGCGGCAAGTGTGCTGGAGGACAACAGCGACCACAGAAGGAGGATGAGCGGGTATGTAGAACGCATGTCGGAGATGGGATTAAGAATGAAACACAACGAGCGGTGATGGAGCGGTAATATGCAGGGCGATACTAGTATGCATATCTTGGATTAAATCTAGAGGGATTTTCAACATCATATTCGGTTTGCAAGCTCAGCCCTATTGATTTGATTTATCTGCTGTATTACTGAACGCTGACCGTTGGGGTTTTAATATTCATGCTTAATCTGCGGAAGCTATCCACCCAACCCACATAGGTGCTAATAATAAATGACTAGCCGGACTGACCGAAGCTAACAGAACAAAAACAAAATTGTGTATTAAAAAAAAGTAATCAAGGGATGGAAAGGCAGATAAGGTTAAAAAATAGTTAGTCAGGCCCGTGACGACCAGCGAATACCTGGCGTCGTATGTTTCTGCACTTTGTGCCCTCATGGTATAATCTCTCTCCGCCCAGGTACGCCCAGGTAGTTCGGCGGATATCGCGGTGCTCTGCTAGCTGCCGTAGGCGACGGTCATGAAGAAGAGGTCTTTGGCAACACTGCATACCACTTATTGTGAGCCAGTTGCTCCTCACACTCAATACCTCTTTTCACTTGCTAGCTTGACTGACATCGGACAAGTCATCATGGTAACTAATGACTCTTACGGTAGTGGTTGCGTTGAGTGTCTGGCTGGTTGGGTCAAGGGTAGGCAGGGCAAGGTAAAACAGTCAAGTCAAGGTTTTGTCTTGACCGTTTTGCCTGTTGGTGATGAGCCAGAACAATAACGTCGTCTCTGGGGGCATCGCCGACCGGTTGTTATACTAATTGTCGTTTTCAATCAAGCATCGCATCGAGAGTCCGAGGTCATGTCTTCCGAGCCGCATCCGCTCATGCCGGCCGGCCGGACCGAGAGACGTCACGTTCGGGCGACGTCCGAAGCCATGTTTCGCTCCAGCGTCTTCCACCCATTCGCGACGTTCCGGATTGAAGGACGGGGCTTTGATGAGGAATTGGCATTCGCGGGTTTCCAAACCGAGCCTTGCCCTGTTCATCCTGCTTCACCAAAGACCCAAGGCCAGCCCGCCCTCCTTTCCCGGACTGTGCAGTTCGTTCTCCAGGCAGGTGAGTTTCAGATATTTCAAAATGTCATGAAGGCTCAGAGTCTCCCTGCCTCCTCAGGTAATTCCTGTCATTCTTCTGCCCTTTAACCGCGTTCTGCAACTACCATGCAGGCTCTTTGAGCCGAGGAAGCCAGGGCAACTTCTCAACCATGTAAGAAGGCCAATTTCAATCATTGTGTGGCCTCCAATCATTCCACTCGTAGTCTGGAGCGCGGCGGGCATCGGTACACAACAAGTACCAGAATGCGGCGCATAGAATTACCATGCCAGTAATCGATGCCATCATCCAGGGCCACTTCTCCTTGTACTTATTCTCGTACTTGACAAACACCGTTGCCACCACGACAGGGAAAACGATTGTGAAGTACAAGACCGGAACGAAGCTGCCTTGAAAAACCTGGAGACGGGGAGGGCCGGACGAGAAGAGGCCGTACTGCTCGGGTATGCCCAGGATCTCCGTCTGGATCTGGTAGCAGCGGATGCCGATGGCCAGGTGGACGGGGTTGAGGCGGTTGTCGACGACTTGGGGAGCGAAGATCTCCATTCGCATCGCTCGCATGACGACCCAGACCGCTCCGACCGCGGCGAGATTGGCCAGCATCTCGATCTTTTTGCTTCCTGTGGAAATCCAGCCGCCTGTGTCGTTTGGGTGGGAAACCTGACGTCGAACCTTGTGCCCTGGTCTGCCGATGACTTCGTTGGCGCAGGAGGGAATTGGTAGCGAGCGAAGAAGGCGGAAGCAATGCTTGAGGAGTGTAGGTAGACAACGCAAGGGCTATTTGTCGTTGTGTTTCGAGGAATCGTTGGTCGAGAGTGGCATGGTTTCTCTGCGTAAGGGTGCGGAGAGAAATCGAAGGTCAGTTTGGAAGAATGATTGTTTCGATGCCCAAGAGGTGAAAAAGACGGCTCCACCTTGTTGAAGCCATCATGACAGTACTACTGCACCGACAAACTTTAGCCACGGGAACCGCAAAGTCTAGACACCTGGAAGGTTAGTTCAGCAGTCAAGTGATTCGGGGGAGCGCACGAGTCTAACCCTACACCTATTCACGTGAGGCGACCTTTTCAACTGCCCCGGCCGTTGAGCCACCTCGACAACCGCCGTCTTGTTTGCGGTTCTGGGGTCTGGAGCGTGATGCTGTCTGCTCCTCTGGCGTTCGCCCCATGCAGTTTGCAAATTGCAGCCGAGACCGTGCCTAGCACCCCGGATGGTTTTTACAAGCTGTCTTGAATGATTCTACTCATTCGGCGGGTGTAGGCCAAGAGGTGCTATTCCAGATTTGGCTGATATGCATATTGTTTTTCGGAAGAGCACAAACTTGACAGTCTTCAATGTTGTCGGGAGCCCAAACTTGGCATTATATTGCATCCCCGTCTTTTAATTCGACAAATCCGCGTCCGTAGATGACACTGAGTACCAGTCACTCTGTCCACGGGCGCAAACATGGCAGGGTATTTCCATTCAGAGCCGATGAGAAGCCTTTGTATGTTTTGCCGCCAGTCTCTGCTGCATACTTTTACAAAACAGGTGTCGAATCCCAGAGGATGATGCCAAGTCAGGACGTCTTTTTCTCCGAGTCTTCGAGGGAAGCCCCCCTCCCCACACGACTTGAGAATAATCCGTTCTTTTGGTGCCTCTCTT
The DNA here is from genome assembly GCA_030867305.1 of Colletotrichum zoysiae. Taxonomy (NCBI): domain Eukaryota; kingdom Fungi; phylum Ascomycota; class Sordariomycetes; order Glomerellales; family Glomerellaceae; genus Colletotrichum; species Colletotrichum zoysiae. Next base: position 11,198 of record MU843208.1, on the reverse strand, counting down.
GGTTGCGACGGTAAATTTCATCACTTCTTTGGCTGCTTGTTTGAAGCAACCATGCCGTCCAACTTCATCTTGACAAATTCCGTATCCACACTCGTTGAGCGGACCTTTGACCAACACTCACTAATACGCAACCGAAATCGTTTATTTGTGGCCCTGGTTCTGATCCTGCTATCAATGGGATGGTTCTACGGCACCACTGGCATGCGCAGTTATGGCCAGCGGCTGTTGAACCACGGGCTCACAGGTACAGAGGACCACCGCATGTGGGACGACGACTCTACACGCTTGGACTGGGGGAGGCCGCCTCCGGGGCACCTTATCCCTCACAAAATATGGCAAATCATGCTGCCGAAGGTCCGGAATGACGGGAACGCAGTCAAACCAGATACTCTGAAGGAGACAACGACATGGTTGGCCACCAACCAGGACTACGTATAGTGAGTGCTTTTGAATTTCGTTGGTAGGGATTCCCACTATCGAAATATTGTTCTTTCTGGCGGTGTTCAGAAACAGCACGGTACATCGCGAAGCGAAGCAATCGCAGCCGTCGTTTCCTTCAGGCTTCTGCCACCCCGGAAAGACTTGACGCTGACCTATCTCAGTACCCTTGTAGGTGAGCCCGGCAGCAAGGAGTTCATCCACCGCCACTTCAGCCATAACACTACGATTAGCACAACATACGACTCGCTGCCCAACGTCGGCATGAAGTCGGATTTTCTTCGATACCTTCTCCTCGACGTCGAAGGAGGCGTATATACTGATACCGATACGGTTGCTCTCAAACCCATTGACGATTGGGTGCCCGAGCACCTCTATAACCAAACTCGGCTTATAGTTGGTGTCGAGTTTGACCAACGGGATGGGGGGTACTGGGCTGACATCCCGCATGCGCTACAGTTCTGTCAGTGGACCATTGCTGCGGCGCCGGGCCACCCTGTCTTCCAGAAGATGGTATCTCGCGTTGTTCGTTCGTTGGGAGACTTGGTGCGCGAACATGGCAGTGCGGGACACGGTTCTACATGGAAGCCAACGAGCTTCGAGGTCATGAACTCTACAGGGCCGGCGGCATGGACGGACGCGGTCTGGGAGTATTTACAAGAGACCGACGAGACTCTCACAGACATCAGAAACCTTTCATCTTTGGGGCAGCCGAGGCTGTTTGGTGATGTGCTGGTTCTCCCGATCGATGGGTTCGGGATGGGCCAGCCGCATTCAGGGAGTACAAATGACGGAAGTATTCCCGATGGCGCGTTAGTGAAACACCTGTTCGGGGGTTCTTGGAGAGGAGACTAGGGCTCGATTTCGAAATCTAGACGAATATAATGCTTAGAGACACAAGATGCTGATGTAGCAACCATGTATGATGCGGGTAGTGGGTAGGATAAGTGTTTGGGAATGCTATGTTGAAGTACGTACACAGCCGCCATAATCTTGTTCAATTGCTTGTGTTAATGTGTAACTCCATCGACTACCTCGTCGCGTCACTTCGCAAAGCTGCTGTTTAAGAAATGCAGAGCCGAGGTTCAGATCACACCAAATGTGGTGGTCTAAGCAGCGGTGGCAGACCGTTAGAGCAGAGAACAGCTGCTCAAGAGAACAGCTGCTCAAGAGAACAGCTGCTCAAGAGAACAGCTGCTCAAGAGAACAGCTGCTCAAGAGAACAGCTGCTCAAGGAAAATGGCGCCAACGTGGAAGATCAAGCAAACGGTCATTGGCGTTTTTTGCCTTTTTTGATACAATATGTGGTGCTTTGTTCGCATACCTACGGATGACTTGATGTCCCCGGGCCCACCTGCACGTCCCGAGTCTCTTTGAGAGACGCAACCCGGCGGTCCTCGTCGACACACTGGAAACTCATCTCGCGGGGGGGGGGGGGGGGTTCATCTGCGTCTCGACGCGCAAGAACACCTCTGGCCGACACCTTTGTGATATGTCAACGCCAGCGAGAGAACCAACAGCCGCCCCCCTGTGTGACGGTCCCGGCACCTGATTTGCTCGTCTCCCGGCGTTGGGGCTTCCGGCCCCCGTTAAAGCCCGGAAACCGTCCATCGCGGTGCGCTTCGGTCCAGAGCACAGCAGCAGCAGCAGCAGCACCACCACCACCACCACCACCTTTTCAACGGCCACGGCCGTTGAGGTTGGGCCGCCTCGAAGCTGGTGAGAGTTCCGCCGCTCTGCAACGGCAGCGTCTATTTCTCAACACACCGCTACCTCGACAGCCGCACTCTGGGGAGGTTGCCTCGCCCTGGCAAGACATATATGTCGCGTCTCGTCCGCCCGGTTTCCCCCCCAGGGTCTCCGAGAACCGCGCCCTTGTCGTCCCTCGAATCTCCACCAGAGGCCGCGTGGTCTCCTGAAGGGTTCCTGGGCGCATCGCAGCAAAGTCTACCCCGGAACCACCACCTTGTGCGCCTCTCGTCGTCTCATACCTCCTCCCGGGCCGCTCCCCACACCAGGCCAGCCAGATGCCTATATAACGCTCCCTCCTGACCGGTGAATCTCTTTCCCCCTTTCTTTTCCTCCTCATACCAGCCTCTCACCCTTCTCTAGACGACACCACCGCAACCCTCGAGAAGACAGAAGAACACAACCCTGAGATGAAACCCGCCGCCTGGTTGACCGGCTACCTGGCCGCCATCGGCCAGGTCATGGCCGGCGCCCAGACCCAGACCGGCGGAGGCGAGCCGGGTGCCGCGGTCCCCACGGCCGGCACGGACGAGCTCATCTCCCAGCTCGCCGACTTGGTCAGGTTCCACCAGACCAAGAGACCCTTCGACGTCTGGCAGCCCCGCGGCGGGGACGAGCCGGATCTCGGCCACCGGTACAGGACCGACCCCGTCTCCGTCGACTGGGCCCAGATGCGCAAGACAAAGGCGCTCCGCGGCGACTCCGACCACTGGGAGCCGCAGAGGAAGCACTTTGGCCCGCCCAAGCTCCCGAGCCCGACCTCCACCTCGACCACCGCCACCCCCACCCGCCCGGCCTTCTTGGCTACCATTACCGCCTCGCGCTCGCGCTCGGGCTCCTCGGCCACGCTCACGGCGTACAACGACGCCACCAGCGTCCTCCACCACCTGTACGAGCGCGACGCTCAAGGCTCGGAGCCCGTCTCCGTCGACTGGGCCCAGATGCGCAAGACGAAGACGCTCCGCGGCGACTCTGACAGCTGGAACCCGCAGAGGAAGTACTTTGGCCCGCCCGAGCTTCCGACCTCCACCTCCTCCTCCTCCACCACCGCCACCGTCACCGCCACCGCCACCGCAACCAGCTCGGCCTCCTCGGCCACCGTCACCGGCTCGGCCTCCTCCTCGGCCACGCCATCGGCGTCTACCAGCGCCACCAGCGCCCTCCCCTTGAGCAAGCGGGACGCGCAAGGCTCGGACGACGTCGCAGCCACGGTCACCCCCGCCCCTATGGTCACTCCCGCGATTCTGGAGAGTGTGGTCAGCACCACCTACGACCTCCCTGCTGCCCCCACCCCCGCACCGGTCCGCCGCCCGATCAAATGCACCTCCAAGAAGTGCGAGCGCCGCGCCATAACGCAGAACTTTCTGTGGGAGAAACGCCGGGAGAAGCTCTGGCAGGTCTTGGACTTCGACATCTGCCGCCAGGTGAAGTGCTTCTGGCGCAACCGCCCGATGAAGATCCCCACGGAAGAGTCGGAGGAGAAGGAGGACCAGCTCCGCAAGGGCGGGGTGATGCGCCGGGGAGAGGAGGGGGAGGTCGACGACACGCGGCCCCCGTTCATGTGCGGCAAGAGGCTCCGCTTCCACGAGAAGCTCCGCAAGGAGGTGATTGAGGACACCCGCGACCCGTCCAGGTGCCGCGCCAAGAGGTGCTCGCCCGGCGCCCCCAAGAAGGGCCGCTTCCGCGGGGACCTCGACAAGGAGATGTCGTACGACCCGTGGAAGTGCCGCTACTGCGAGGGGATCCGCGAGAAGCACGCCACCGCCACCACGACGCCGACGCCGACGCCGCTCCCGGAGCACGACTGGGACCCGGCGACCGTCGGCACCCCCAACGGCCCCGTCAAGCCTGAGCCGACCCCCACCCCGCCGCCGCCGAAGCGCAAGGGCAAGAAGCCCATGCCCAAAAAGCCCGTGAGCCTCAAGCAGGGCAAGAAGCTCCAGAACTGGAAGCCCACCGTCACGGCCACGGCCTGGGTCACCCTCACCGCCACCGCCGTGCCCACCGGCGCCCCCGTTCTCAAGCGAGACGTTGCGGGCGTCGCCCCCGCCGCCCCCGCCGCAGCCGCAGCCGCAGCCGCAGCCGCCCCCGCCGTGCCCACCCCCGCCCTCGAGGTCGCCCGGACGACCAGTGACCGGTCCAGGCATATCAAGTGCCGTCCCAAGAAGTGCACCGAACTCCACCTGGGCAATCCGCGCCGCTGCGCCTTGAGGCCCGTGGGTCCCAAGAAGCCCGTCGTGCAGCGGGAGCCCGCGGGTCCGGGTCCCAAGAAGCTCGCGCTGCCGCGGAAGCCAAAGACCACCACGACCACCGCCTCCGCGGACCCCGACCACACCCCGACCTACGCCCCCAACCCTTACCCCAAGAAGTACCCCGCCGTTCCCGCAGAGGGGTTCGCGGACAGGAGTAACTGGGACTGGGAGGGCCGCCCCGGGCTGACCTTGGTGGAGAAGTCCCTCCCCACCGAGCCCGCCGCCGTCGGACCCCGCCATGAGCGCAGGGAGATACCGCCCCCCGTCCCCACCTACCAAGACGAGAGGTGGGAGCGGATTGCGGAACATCACCCGACGCTGCTCGTGCCCGTCCGAGACGGCGACTCGGGCCCCGAGGACGATGAGGCCCGCCGGGACAGGGTGATAACGCCCGCCCACTCGAGGTTGCCCATCCCAACCCACCAAGACGCGACGTCGGAGCGGTTTGCGAAACATCGCCCGACGATTATCATCGGGCCCGAGGATGGCGAGGCGCCGCAGTCCGCCAAGGAGGAGCCCCCCTTCGGGGTGAGAGCCCCCTTCACGAGGAGACCCCGCGTGCCGGGCCTGGATTTTCCCCTTCGCACCCACCACAGTATGCGCTTTCCCAAGGACCCCGAGACGAGGGTTCCCATCGGCCCCAACACGGAGTGGCAACCGACCCTGAAGAACAGCCCGCCACCCCCGAAGGCCGTCCAGGGCCGGGGCTTGGAGGACCCTCCCGCCGTCCCCAGAAAGGGTCCCCTCCTCCCCGTCCCCATACCGCTGGAGCACATCAACAGGCTTCTCGAGCAGATCCTCCCGGCCGCGCCCGTCAGAGACAAGGACCCGGGCGGCCCCTCCAAGACCGCCGCCAAGGGCCCAGAGGACAGCAAGGACCGGCCGCCCTCCATGACGGACCCCGTCCCTGAGCCGACCTTGAGTCCCTACGAGCACCCTTGCTACCGCGGCAGCGCGCATCAGAGACCTGTCCCCACCTACCCTGAATGCGTTCAAGAGGGGGAGAGGAAATTGGAAAAGCTCAAGAAAGAGGCCGCCGAAAAGCGCCTCAAGAACCAGCCGCCCTCCACGACGGACCCCGTCCCTGAGCCGACCTTGAGTCCCTACGAGCACCCTTGCTACCGCGGCAGCGCGCATCAGAGACCTATCCCCACCTACCCTGAATGCGTTCAAGAGGGGGAGAGGAAATTGGAAAAGCTCAAGAAAGAGGCCGCCGAAAAGCGCCTCAAGAACCAGCAGCCCTCCACAACGACCCCCGCCTCCACCTCCAGTACCGGCACGCCGGGCGCGGACCCTCGCTTTTCGGACCCTCTCTTCCTCGGCAGCCCGTCGTCGAGACCCATCCACCGTCCCCGCGACGGCCATGAAGACGGAGGACCCGCGGAGGAGAAGCCCGCCGTCGTCGTCAAGGCCCGCCAGACGCCGCAGCTCCTCCCTCTGAAGTGGCCCGTCCCCCCTACCACCCGCTCCGACCCGAAGTGGGAACGCATCGAGAAGCACCGCACGCCGCCCCCCGAGCCCGTTGAAGGCCGGGACTCGGGCGAGCCCGCGAAGCGTGACCTGTCCGATACCGACGTGTGAAACGGGAACGCGGGGAGCCACCCAGCCCCCCCATCCCTTTCTCGCGGAGTTCGGTTCTTGACCCGTCGACGGCAGCCAAGCAGGGATGGGCGGTACGTGTTTGGGTTCGTTTTTGGTCTTATTGTCCGCGGGCATTAGTGTTGCAATCTGTCTAGTCGTCAAAGCTCAAAGGGATCGGTCTGCTTACTGGGACGGAGTAACGGAGCCGGGTTCGGAAAATGGAGTCTGTGTTCGACGACGGACGCGACAATAACAAACACGAGATGTGGTCGACACGGCTAGCTTGTATGCCCAGGACGTAGTTTAGTGCGCTTTAATACAAATGAGATTTGGAAGAGAAAAAAAAGAGAGAGAGAGAAAGAAAAAAAGACATGACCAAAGTGAAGAGGTAGGTTTGTGAAAAATCTCTTTTTTGTTTTCTTCTAAAATCTCGATTTGCTTTTTACTACTTCTTCACTGCAGCCACCCATCACAGGCTACTAGACTCATGACCACAGCTTCTCGATGAGATACTCCATCTGTTCCGTGCGGTAGGTGTCGGGCAGGACGCGGGCCAGCGAGGTGACGTTGGCGTCGAAGCTGATGATCTCGGGGTTCTCGACGTCGTACGCCGGCCAGGTGACGCCACTCGCGCCGCCGTTCCGGTTCGGGTCGCCCTCGGTGATGAAGGCGGCCCACATGCTCGACATGACGCCGGCCAGCCGCTTGTACGACTCGGGCTTGCCCTCAAAGGGGTCCGAGGCGACGGCCGTCTCGTAGCCGAGGCCGGCCGTGTTGTCAAAGACGAAGGCGACCTCCTGGAAGTGGTTGACGCCCTCGGCGGGCGACAGGCCGTTGACCAGCACGTTGAAGTTGTAGGCGTAGACGGTCTGGTTGGCGGCGGCCCAGCGGCGGGCGAAGAGGCGGCGGGGCGCGTGCTGGGCGCGGTCGCCGGCGAAGGCGTTGACGCGCTTCCACATGGCGCCGTACGGGGCGTAGACGCCGGTCGGGCGGCCGTCGAGGGTGGCCGGGTTGCCGAGGCGCGGGATGTCCGGGTACAGGGCCGAGAGGACCTCGGTGGTGACGTTTCCGGCGCCGCCGGAGCGGAGGTAGGCGCGCCACTGCTCGGTGGTGTTGACGCCCTTGACGCCAAACTGGGTGCCCTCGTCCGTGTTGGAGCCAATGAGGAGCGGGACGTGGGTGAAGCGGCCCTCGTTGACGAGTTCGTGGCGCGGGGCGATGAGGAAGTCGCCATCGACGACGTTGGCGAAGTCGGGGGTCGCCACGGCGGTGGTGGAGTTGATGGCGTTGCTCAGGTCCCAGGCCGGCACGCGGCGGAGGCACGCGAGGGTGCTGGCGGCCGAGGTGCAGTTGACCTCGCCCACGATGGCGTCGTAGTAGTTCTGCCAGGTGGTGGTGACGACGGCGGGGGCGGCCGGGGGCTCGACCTCGCCAAAGTCGGTGGTGAGGCCGGTGCCGCTCTGCAGGATGGCGGCGCGGTAGAGGCCGTCGTCGCGGCCGCCGTAGGCGAACATTTGCGCGGTGACGCTGCGGGCGCCGGCGCTCTCGCCCCATAGGGTGACTCGGGCCGGGTCGCCGCCGAAAGCGGCGATGTTCTCGCGGACCCAGTGCAGGGCGAGGCGCTGGTCACGGAAACCGAGGTTGCCGGCGCCGTCGGCCTTGAGCTCGTCGCTCCACAGGAAGCCCCAGGCGTGCAGGCGGTAGTTGATGCTGGCGACGACGAAGGGGGTGCGCATGCGGACGCCCTGCTCGACGATGAAGGAGAGGTTGTAGCGGGGGTCTGCGCTGCCGCCGTTGGTCAGGCCGCCGCCGTGGATCCAGAGGGCGACGGGGAGCCGGGCGTCGGGGGCGACGCCGTGGGGGCGGACGACGTTGATGGTGAGGCAGTCCTCGGACACGGGGTTGCCCAGGACCCAGGTGTCGCTGCCGTAGCCGAAGCACAGCGGGGAGTACTGGGTGGCGTTGCGAGAGCCCTCCCAGGAGGAGTTCAGGGGCTGGGGCGGGCGGAAGCGGAGGTCGTCGACGGGCGGGCGGGCGTAGGGAATGCCGAGGAAGAAGTCCTGGTCGTAGGAGGGGCTGTAGACGCCGTGGTAGGAGCCGTTCTTGAGGTGGACGGTGGGAGCGGCGGCGGCGGCGGCGGCGACGACGGGGTTGTTGTCCGGAACGGGCTCTCTCGGGACGAGGGCGGAGGCCGCGGCACAAGCCGTCGAGAGGACGACGGCGAGCAGGTTGAATCGAGCCATGACGTTCCGGAGGTGAGCTACGGGCAGTGAGGGCGCTTGACTGGCGTACGGGACATGTCGCACTCACTCTCGCACCAGCGTCGACGGCGGCGAGTCGCGAGCATTATGTACCTGGTGTAGCAGTGGGGTGCCATCGGGCAAAGGCCAGGCCAGACTCTACCCAAGCTGCAATCTCCCGAGGTTGGACTCTTGCTGGAGACAATAGCCCACCGAGGCCCGAGAGCGGCGGATCCCCGGCATCGGGCCACGAGACCAGGCTGGACTGGACCGGGGTAGCATCCAAGCTAGGGCGCGGAGGTTACGTCACCTGTCCATGGCGGGCAGATAGATGTTGGACAACTTGGCGTGTCTGTCGGGAGAAGGACTGTTGGGAGAGTTGGTGCTCCGTACCTAGTCTAGCTAGGTACTAAGGTATCGTCGACGAGTATCCGTAGTTGACAGGACAAGTAAACAAAGGCGGCGGCTGATCCAATGGTTCGGGTTGTTTTCCCCCGCAGTCGTCGTGCATAATCGGCCCTACCTACCCTGGCAACTTTGGAGATTTGGGGTTGGGTGGTGTGGTGTGGTGTGGGGGAGATGAAGAAGGTCATGGCAGCGAGCGATGGATGGATGGATGGTGCTTCTTGATGCGGTCAAGTCCCGAGCAGATGGACAAGGAAGAAGGCATGGACGGGCTGGGAATACTTACAGACATGCAATCTGCAGGGATTCGGGTCGAGTCGAGTCATGGGAAGCCGGCCGACCGATGCGGATGGATCCATCCTGTCATGGCATGACATGGCGAGGAACCGAGCAGTTGGTGACGATGAAGAACCGCTGCGCTGCGCTGCGCTACGTCTCCGCGTTTCTCCGGGTTGACGCAGCGGGGAACCTGGTGAACCCGGAGCGCAGATCTGGGGCCCGAACCGGCCAAACGGTGTACGGTAGGTATGGTATGGCTGCGTGCTTCTTTTCTTGTCCTGTCGAGTTCGGGGTCGGAGTCGACTCCTGTGTGCGGGAATGAGAAGACATGGATGGATGGATGGGTACGAATCCCGGGCAAGTGGGATATTCCATCGTAGGTACTTCGTAGGAAGGTACGAAGTAGTACCTACCAGTTTACGTGAAAAATGCATTCCGTAATCAACCGTTCATTTCCGGGGTGCGGGGGGCAAGGAAGGAAGGAAGCCCCCAGGTGCTCCTCCCCTCCACTCACAGTTTGTACACAGTGTAGTCGTACAAAAGAAACATAGATTGGCACTGTAAAGGCAAGGATAAGGAAGGAACCAAAATAAAGAAGAAAAAAAGGAAAAAAACAACCCCCCCCCCCGTAAAAAAAAGAAAAAAAAAGCCATGACGACATCCGTCCGCTCCGAGAAACACGGCCCCGAAAACTCGGGCTCCCACCGCTGGACGACCAGGGCCCCGAACCGAAACCTCAACCTCCCCCCGGACCCTCCCGACATCCCCGATCCCGCATATACATCTTCTTCTGAACACAACCTTCTCTCTCTCCTCTTGCACGGAACGACGTCTCGCGTAAGTAAACCTATCCTCACTTCTTTTAAACCCCCGCACAGAAGCTCACGCGGCCTTTCAGAACATTGTCCCCCCCCCCGCAATGCCCGCCACCTCGGCCGCCAAGGGCGGCAAGTTCACCTACTGCGTCGGCAGCCCTTCCTTCTCCCCGGACGAGTACGCCGGGGACGCCGCCCGCCGCGAGCGCGCCAACGAGCTGCTCGCCGCCGACGACTTCTACGGCGCCGTCGTCCTCTCCTTCCGCCTCCCCGACCCGGACGACTACGTCTACCACGCCATGACCGCCGTCCGCCTCGCCGAGGCCCAGCGCGTCGTCGCCATGGGCCGCGCGAACGGCATGCACGCCTGGTACCGCGGCGACGACCAGACGCCGCTCGACCCCCCGCCCCGCGCCGACGTCGACGCCTACGTCGGCATCTTCTCCCCCGCCACCTCCACCCCGGCCGCCCTCAGGTCCTTCCTCGCCAACGCGAAAAAGGGCTCCGTCCGCGCCGCCGCCGCCGCCCACCTCCTCTCCCGCCGCTACGTCCACCCGGCCCTCGCCGCCGCCCTCGACGTCCCCCGCGTCAAGCCGCGCTCCGCCGCCGCCGCCGCCCTGCCGCCGAACCCCTACCTCGACTTCTGGGCCTGGTCCTGCCGCGCCCTCGAGTGGTGCGGCCCCACCCGCGCCCTCGGCGCCCTCGGCGCCCGCCTGCAGAGCCACCACGTCCTCCCCGTCCTCATGCACCACTTCGGCTGCGCCGTCCCGACCCACGAGGCCCTCTGCGTCCTCCGCACCCTCGCCGCGGGCCGCCCCGTCGCCGACGTCGGCTCCGGCAACGGCTACTGGTCCCACATGCTCCGCGCCTACGGCCTCTCCGCCGTCCACCCCGTCGACAACATGCAGTCCTCCTGGCGCGTCACCTGGGTCCCCGACACCATCGCCGCCGACGGCGCCGCGTTCCTGCGCTCCCCCCGCGCCCCCGGCGGAGGAGGAGGAGGAGGAGGGGGCCGCGACCTCGTCCTCCTCCTCGTCTACCCCATCGTCGGCGGCGGCCCCGTCGCCGACATCACCGGGCCCGAGGGCGCCTTCACCCGCCGCCTCGTCGACGCCTACCGCGGCGACACCCTCGCCGTCGTCGGCACCCAGAACCGCAACGGGTACACCGCCTTCCGCGACATGACCGTCGCCGAGTACATGGAGCGCGAGCAGCCCGCCTGGACGAGGGTCGCGCAGATCCCCCTGCCCAGCTTCGCCGGCAAGGACGAGGCCCTCTTCGTCTTCCAGAGGGGCGAGAGGGCGCCGCCCAGGGACGTTGACGCTGACGCGGCCGAGGCCAAGACGTCGTAGTAGCGCGGTGCACGTCAGGTCGAACAGAGACAAGAGAGAATGAAGAAGAAAAGAAACGAAAAAAAAAAAAGGGGGGGGGGGGGGGGG
>MU843207.1:0-15477 GCA_030867305.1 Colletotrichum zoysiae | reverse complement strand
GGGGGGGGGGGGGGAATGTTCGTGTAGCTCTTGCAAGCAGGCCTGAAACATACTGGTAGCCTCGTCCGACGTCGTTAAGAGCTCGTTTCGTTCCGTGTGCGCGGGAGGGAAACGACGTAATATGCAGCAAAAGGTAAGGGAAACGAAGCTGGCTGGGGCACAGACGATGGGGCTTTCCTTGCAAACCACCTACCACCACATGGAGAAAGGAGCTCATTCGGCACCATTCGACATCGTCGACTCGGACCGTGGTACCTGATACCGCGTAGGCTCCCCTCAGCCCTGTGTGGCTATCGATAGCAGTGCTGACATGGACACCCCCCAAAGGTATCCGTTGGCGATATGGGTGCCCATTTGGGCGATAAGGTGTCTTCGACGGCAGCACGACGGCATCACGATGGCCTAACCTACAAGGGTGCTCGCGACGCTCTCCCTCGTCTCTAAGCGACTTGGACAGGAGAAATAGTTCGTTTCATTCCGGGAGTCCCGAGTGGCAGTCATCGATTGGCTACCAATGGCTGCTGCCACCTCCAGCATGGGGTGTATAATCTCGGTTCAGTGTTTGTGATTCGTGCCGTACGGTCAGATCCTGCGCATCTTATCTCCTCAATTCGCACAGACTACATTCGTAGCAGTGGAAGATCACCAGCAACGGCACAGCTGAACTCTCTTCTATTGGCTCATTAACGGTGACATATTCACCGGCTTACTGCTAGGCTTTCTGTGCGGGCTAAAACCGGATTTCGGGTGCCATGTGTGTGTCCGCCACCCCTTGACATGTTCCAGAGGCTTGAAGAACAGGTGTGCGGAATCTTGCGGGCATCGTATTGAGAACGGAGGTCAGGAAGAATTCTTGTTGTCTGTCCACCTGCGAAGGGGAAAAGAACAAACAACAAACGCTCTGCTTGTGACCAAATGACAGTTGAACTAGGCGGTCAAAATCGCTGTCAAGAATAGCAGCGGCGGCGGCGGCGGCGACGCCAATGACGACAAGCCCATGGGCATGATGTAGGCCCAGCCGATTCCACAACTTAGTTAGTTCTTCTACGAATAGATGGGCTCACCGCTGTACACTGGGTAGGTCACAGAGAAAACCTTGCATGCAAAAGTGTTGCGCGATGCGTACCTCTAGCGTATTTCTTGCATATAGCACGTATAGGCGGAGGAGACAAAAAGGATGTTGTTGAACGTTGGCGGAGCGGTTTTGGATCCGCCGCCGCCCGCGACGTGTCTAACCGAGTCTTCGACTCTCTTTGGGGACGAGCCTAAGTATTTTTCGGACAAGGCCAGGAACAACCTGAGCTTGAGGCTAGGAGCTGCCGCAACTGCTAGGGCCGGGTGATCCTTATGAAATCGCACCCTGTTCTTCCACGTGTCGTGGGCATGTGGAAATGAAAGAGCATGGACCAGCCAAAGGCAGTGCAAGAAGGGGGGCATTGTCTGTCGCTTTGGTTGCCTTTGTTCCCTTCCAAGCTTCTTTGAGAGCGCTGTTTGTTACGGAAAGCCTTAAGAGAAAGCCACGTTGTTTATGGCCCTTGTAACCAGTCCCAAAGTTACTGCTTTAGCAGAAGCATCATTCCGCCGGTGGCTGCGAGACCCCTTTTCTTCTTCTTCGCCAACAGCCAGCGGGCAGACCTCCAGGATGAACCCAGGCAGGCCGACAAGATATTACCCGTCACTGAGGCGCTATCATGACCCAGATCCTTAGGTTGGTCGTCAGCTATCAGTGTAGTGTATGGCCTCTGTGATGTGATACTGGCAAACAGCATGCCAGACTAACGCATTCCCTGGCATCCGAGCCCATGTACATCTTAGTATAGTTTCAGGGACACACAGGGGATCGATGGGTATCAACTGGCCAACCGCGACCAAGACGTGGAATGCTTAACGAATGGCAGGCACATATCAGATCAGATAGCGGGGTCCGAAGGTGTGGCTACCTAGGTATTTGGCCACCGGCTCCGAGACGAGATCCGGACGCAGGTAAGGCAATGTGCCCCACGAACCACGAACGGTTGGGTGGGCAATCCTCCAACACCGCGGACGGGCCGCTGCAAGGGCGGGCGGCCGGGATGCGCCTTCCACGATTTCTGACACGCCTTGCTCCGGGGTGTGAAATGGCTGGGCTTGTTCTCGCCGGGCGTGTCCGGGCCCTCTCAAGCGGCGATATGTCTCCCCCCATAGAGCAAGCGCTTCGATTTGTGTTCGGTGTTCGAAACACCTCAGCTCACCAAAATGGTCCCATGTTATGGACAGGATTTCACTGCCAGTAAAGGAGGATGACGAGTTGCTGGGTGGCTTGGAACTTCGCAGGGGTTGAGTGACAACTACGCTGCATTGTCCGCGCCCGAAGGCAAAAGGCAGCGATCATGTTGGAGTGCCTACTAGCAATACGGGTTGGAGGGACCTTACCTGCCCAGTAAGTAGTTACTGGAGGAGCCGGGGCGCCCGCTCCGACAAAAAGATTCTTGGGTTATTCTCCAGGCTTTCCCCCTTCCACACCCTGCTCGACTGCTCTCTCAAAGGCACGTAGGCCTACCCGATCTGGCCAAGCGTGGCCGGTTCCCGACCTTGGTCTCCGTACTAGACTGATATCGTCAAAGTCGACCCGACCGTGACGGAGGGCTTGGGGAAATGGAAAGCGCGGCGCTTTCTGACACGGCACTGTTTGCTGTCGTTGACGAAGGCACCAAAATTTTGACGAACTCACGGGCCGCCGGCCGGCTCATCTACGGCTCCGTTGGTCAGCGGATCAAATGTGGTTCGCATGAACCGTGTCGACTCATCGTGTTACAGATCCTCCGAAAGGTGAATTGGGCCGGTCCAAAGATGGCAACGCCGTTCGTATTCTGCAGTGAAGAACGCCTGTGAGACTAGTAGGGCATGGTTGGTGCCTGGCGGCAGCATGTCTGCTGCACGTTTGACCGTCGGGGCTAATTTCCTTTTTCTTGTTCGGGGAGTTTTATTATCTTTCTTTCTCTTCAGCAGTTGGTGCAACGGACACTAGCTCGAGATACCTACACAGCTGGAGAAGAAAAGAGAAGAAAAAAACAGCTGTTTCAAGGTACCCTGCGCCTCCTAGATGCATGAAAGACGGGGCATCATGCAGGTTTCTTCTCCTGTCTGGCTGGTACTTTTCGCGGCCAAAGATTCAATGGCAGTGGAGGTCAACCCTCTCTCTCAATGCCTGAAGTCGACCCTTGGCCCCGAGGTTGCATGTTTGGCGGCTCGTCCATCCGTTCTCTCAAAAGAAAAGGAAGCCAGAGATCCGGTGTTCTGTGCGGCGTGTCATTCCCGAAGCCGAAGGCGAACCCGTGGGCAGCGGTTCCCTGAAGCTTGTTAAGTTTGCCGCGAGAGCTATTTTGATCTCCCGTTCACTCTTGGCGATTGTATTTCGCTTCCTGGCAGATCTCGACAGAAAGGTAGATGCCTGGAGGCTCGAGTAGAGCGAAAGGTCGATGTTGCCGAGTTCTGCCGTTGACATAGGTATGTATTCGGTTCCCTTTCTCTGCCAGGATGACGTGGTGACGCATTGGGGCAGATGTCGCCACCGACAATGCATGCGTCATGTTGGAAGAAGGCCGCATGACACTATCATCGGCGATGGTGATCTTTTCCGGGAGGTTGTTGGTGTGACGCTCGAGTCCTGGAGAGCGGCCTCTTTTGCCAGTTGTCGGGGGTTCTCCCAACCCGCGACCTCGGCCGTTAGGGGAAAAAGAGGGGGATACGAGGCCAACGCTCTAACGGAAGAGACGCGTAACGGTTCGAGAGCAAGTGTCTTGAATGACTGGTAAGGGAAATTCCCAGCTAGGGCGAGATGGAGGGACTGGACCCAGGCGAATGGGATTGCATCTCGCCGAGCGGCTAGCGGGTGAGATTAGTGCCACGTTACCGATAGGTGCACTAGATGCACGCACGTGTGTATCTCGGCCAGGCGGTGTTTGTGTGCCCCTACAGGAGACTCGGTGTGCGTAACAGCAAGAGGCGAACATATG
Source organism: Colletotrichum zoysiae (assembly GCA_030867305.1). Classification (NCBI taxonomy): domain Eukaryota; kingdom Fungi; phylum Ascomycota; class Sordariomycetes; order Glomerellales; family Glomerellaceae; genus Colletotrichum; species Colletotrichum zoysiae. Next base: position 11,482 of record MU843207.1, on the reverse strand, counting down.
TACGATGGAGGTAGGTGAAAGGCGTGAGGAAGCGATGATCTGTGGCGGCCTGACGCTGTTGGAAGATGGTTACCTAGGTATGATGGATAGTGAAGTCAGGACAGTGAGGTGTGGGTGTGGGCGATTGATTGACAAGCGGTACGTTCTGCCGATTGCTGTGCTGGTCGTCACGGCCGGGGCGGGGAGGTGATGGCTGAAAAGGAGAGCAGAGCAGGTTACGTCTGTGAATCTCGACATTATCAGCATTGACACCAACAGCAACATCGAAATGCCGCCCGTCGTTCTTGCCCCCTTCTCTTTCCAAACTATGTATGCTTCTCCGCTGGTGGCCGAACGTTCGGTCACTGTTCTCGGGTTGGCTTCCCCTGCCGGCGGTAATGGACCACGGTGATCTGCCTATAGGTAGGTAGGTTGTGCACCTGAACGAGGTACCTAGGCAGGTAGGTAGGTAGGTAGGCGAAGATGGGTACGTACCCATCTCAGGTCAAGGTGGGAAGAAGGTGCGACTGTGGGATGGGTGGATAATCCCGTCATTGGAGCGGGGACAGGTGCAGGAGCGGAGCAGATGCAGGTGCAGCGTGACGACCCTCTTTTTTCTTTTTCTCTGCAGTAGCGCAATGTGGCTTGCGCGGTCGCAGCAGGGAGTAGTGCACACTCTCTGCCTACCTACGTACCACCTAGTAATAGTAGGTACGGAGTACAGAGTACGAATGGGTAGGTAGCAGCATTCGCACGCATTATAGCAGAGCAGGAGAGATAGAACCCCTGCAGCATTCTCAAACACATTTCTGGCGTTGCAGCAGAGCAGACAGAGCAGGGCAGGGCCAGTCACGCAACTTGCGCCCATCCATCTTTCCCGCCGGCTTCTGTTGAATTTCTTTATTTTTTCTTTCTTGGCTGGATGCATAGGTACACTATGTACATGCGTGCAGCTGTTAGTCCCGGCGTCATTCTGGAATCCCGGCCCAGAAGGGGACATGGCCGAGCGCGCATGAAGCGAATGTGTGAGCCAAATCTAGAGATCTAAACGACCTACCTAACCTACCTATCTACCTACCTAGCTGCCTAGATAGGTACGCAGCAGTTATATACCTACCTAGATAGGATCACTTACATAAGTACAGTGGACGAGGATTTCCATTACTCCAGTCGAGGCACCCCCCGGACGAGCGTTACACAGCCTAATGTCTACGAATACCTATCTATCTACTATTACATGCCCCGTGTCCAAGACAGCGCAAGAGACATGTCTGGTTGGAAGACATACCTGTCGCCGTGATGCCGCATTCTCGGGCCACTCACTTATTAGTTGGATGAAGTTGTCAAACTTTTGCGTATGAAGGCCCGGATTGCCAAGGATTGCTGGATTGCTAAAGGCCGGGTTGCCAAAGAGACCGCCCTGCGCCTTTGCTCCTGTCTTGCCCTGTCGTGACCAGATGCAGCATTTTGCAATCCTTAGAGGCAGGGAGAAGCAAGCCGGTAATCAATTCTACGAGTATCGCGCTGTCTGCAAACGCGCCCGTTGCCCGTTTACCCCTTTGGGCAGCAGCGGAACTTAAGACAGTGCGGCAGTGCCCACGACGCTTCTCCACCAGAGCTTCGTTAGCCATCTGATGCGTCTTTGTATTCGTACCCTGGCTGTAGGTAGGTATGTACATAGTATTCGTACGGAGTAGGTAGGGAGGGATACGTGTACCTAGGTGCATACAAAGTGTTGCACGTTGCTCCGGTACGTACCGTACCTGGCCCGATAGGATCGCTTTTGCCCCCATGGCCTGAAGCCAGGAACCGCTCCGCATCTCACGCACAAGGCAAGGGGCTCGCTCCCCACCCCCCTTCCCATCCCTGCTAGGCGCCCTGCCCTTCCACGTCGCCCTTGCTTCCTTCCTTCCACCACCACTCTACTACCTACCTACCTATAGTAGAGTGCCTAGGTAGGTAGGTACGGAGTACATACGTCGCTCACTGCCATCCATTTACACCACTGCAAATGCGACTCCTCGCTCTCGTCTACCTATGTATTCAATCATCACCGCTCGCTCACTCACTCACTCACTCACTCACTCACTCTCACGTTCCTTTGACGTCTCTCGACTTGATACTCCCACATTCTACGCGTCGGGGTCGGTCTTCCAGCAAACATGGCGCGAATGTTGCAACACGTACCTAAACAACTACCTACGTAGTAAACCATCTACCTACACTACCTACCTAACCTAGGTAGGTAGTTATGTACCAACCAGACACCCCGGTCAGGGAGGGACTCCTGTCCATGATGGCCCTTCCACTTTCCTCACCTATCTGTAGGCAGTGTACGGATACCTAGACATTAGGTCAATCCCGACATTTCCATCTACCCAGCTACCTAGCCTGTCTGCACTCACCCATGAGAGAGAACACAACCCTTTCACCATGCTTTGAAACTACAGTACTGTAGGAAGATGATTGATCGCTCTTAGCTGGTGGCCGCCTATCCGTATGTCCTACTACTACTACTACGGCTGCTCCTACTACTGCGTACTACTATTGCATAATCGAACCACCCCCTTTATTCTCCCGACCCAAACCACCTAAACTACCTACCTACGTACATACATACAGCAAGCACTATCCGTATTCATCCGTACCTTAATTTTCTCTTGCATTTGCCTCGCTAAGGAACCTACCGTGACCTGCCTGCTCCGTCCGTCCGTCCATCCATCCGTCCGTACTTACCAACTAGATACGAATACGTACCCATTCTCTACAGCACTCACCACATACATCCCTACCTACCTACCTACGGATATCTAGATAGGTACTGTACTGTACACCCACCACACAACACACCCCTCCCCTCCTCTTTCGCACGTTCTGAACCGTCGTCGCCTTACCAGTCCGACCCTCGTCTGTACCTCACCTCACCCCCTCCTTTCCTTTCCTTTCCTTTCCTTTCGAGGCGGCGTCCTAAACTACTATACCTACATCGTAACTCTCTACTCTCTCTCTCTCTCTCTCTCTCTCTCTCTCTCTCTCTCTCTCTCTGTCCCTCTAAGCTGCTACTTGGGCCTACCTACGTTACCCCAGAAGACTCCATTCTCATTCCACACAGAGCCGGCGCACATTCAACACTCCTTTCGCGCACATACACACACACAACGCACACAGACACATTCTCTCTTCCTTCCTTGGTAGTAGGCTCGCCTCGCCTCTGCTCTGTTTTCAATCCAATCCTCTCCTCTCCCTTGCTTTGGCTTCCTGCAGTCGCCAACAAAACTCACCTGGTCACAGTCGTCGCCGGCTTTGCTCCCCGAACAAATCTCAAAGGACTTGTTCCCATCAACCCGACCCAACCCAGGGAAAACAGGGCTCTCGCCACTACTACTACTACCACCACCACCACCATAGCCATCGACCCCCCCCCCTCCCAAAGCAGCACGAGTCCCCGGTTATCTGACTGGATCTGGGACCTCGCCGCGCTCCTAGGCTTGATTTTAATTTAATCACCACCGCCCACACATTTGCGGCCGCGCCTGCCAAAGCTAAAACAGCGCCCTGGTTTCTCGCCGCGTCCTATCAAGTCCATCAAAGACCATACCTATCTATCCTTCGGCCTGCCCCCTCCCCAAACGAAGCTTCCGCTCGAAACACCACAAAAAACCCAACACCACATTCTCGAAGTCTGCCATCTTGGGCTCCTGCTCCTCTCTCTCTCACTCTCTCACTCTCACACACACTTTTCCAAGACCGACTCATTCCCATTCGCAGGATCTCTTGTCTTCCTGGGTGGTTCGCACATCAATCTGTGTGTCGTGGCGTTCGCTGGACGACTACCAATTGTGCCCGTACACACACCACACAAACACTCATCCACCCACCAACCCACCCACACACACACACATACGCACTCACACACACACATTCGCAGCAGCCGTTCACACTCTAACCGAACGAGTTCCCGCACGACACCCACGACACCCACGACTCGCTTCCGCTCGGCTCTCTCGTTCGTCGCAGACCTTCCCCCCATCCTGCCGCACCCCTCCATCTCCGCCTTTCAGCCACGTCGTGCGAACCGCTCTCCTTTTTCATCTCGATCGCGTCGCAGCGGTCCTGCAACGAGAATTAAATTTCGGGTTTGGACCTTCTCAATCAATTCACGCTGGAGCCCCTCGACCCGTCCCGCCATCCGCCTCAACCACAGTTGTATCGCATCTCTTTCGTCCAGCCGCAGATCGATCCATCACCATCAGCCCTCGTAACCTCGTCGTAGACGACGCCGAGACCCTATCGACCACAGGGGCTCGCTCGGGCGACCCTCAACATGTCCGTTATGTTACAAACACCTTCTCGAGCCTCGACCGCTTCCTCCTCGTCCTTCCAACCCCTTTCCCGCCAAAACACCATGTCCTCTTACGATGGATCGCGGTCCGCCCGCCAATCTAAGCGGTACTCCATGTCCGCCCTGTACATGTCCATGTCAGCGAACGAGACTGACCTGGAGATCGAGGATGAACTGGCCAAAGGTATGCACGACTGCCCTCCCGGCGACGTGCCTGTCGCCCGCTAACCCCTTCTTCACAGCCCAGAAAATCCTTCGCGAACTGAAATCCAAAATCTCCTCGCAATCAAAGAAGAATTTCGTCCTCGAAAAAGACGTGCGATACCTCGACTCCCGGATCGCTCTTCTTATCCAGAACCGCATGGCGTTGGAAGAACAGAACGAGGTCGCTAGCCACCTTGAAGACGCTACCGATATGCAAGAGGGCGCGTTCCCCAACGACGACAAGACGCAGAAGTACGGCAATTTGATGTTCCTGCTTCAGTCCGAGCCAAGACACATTGCGCATTTGTGCCGATTGGTATCCATGTCAGAGATCGACTCTCTGCTGCAAACCGTCATGTTCACCATCTACGGAAATCAGTACGAGAGTCGCGAAGAGCATCTGCTCTTGACCATGTTCCAGGTTCGTCGTACGGAAAGGCCCATCAAGCAAGACGTCGCGCTAATCCGGACCATCAGTCTGTTCTGACGTACCAATTCGACAACACCCCCGAGTACTCGTCCCTTCTGCGCGCCAACACCCCAGTTTCGCGAATGATGACGACGTACACGCGCAGAGGACCGGGTCAGAGTTTCCTCAAGTCGGTTCTGGCTGATAGAATCAACAGTCTGATTGAATTGAAGGATCTCGACCTGGAGATCAACCCACTCAAAGTTTATGAACGCATGATCGAGCAGATCGAGGAGGATACCGGCACGCTCCCCCCTTCGCTTCCCAAGGGCATCACGGCTGAGCAGGCCGCCGAGAACCCGCAGGTCCAGGCTATTATTGAGCCGCGTCTGACGATGCTCACCGAGATTGCTAACGGCTTCCTGACGACCATCATTGACGGCCTTGAGGAGGCTCCCTACGGCATTCGGTGGATTTGCAAACAGATCCGCAGCCTGACAAAGCGCAAGTACCCCGATGCTAACGACCAGGTTATTTGCACCCTGATCGGCGGCTTTTTCTTCTTGCGATTCATCAATCCCGCCATCGTTACGCCAAAGTCGTATATGCTCATTGACGGCCAGCCGGCCGAGCGGCCGAGGAGAACACTGACGTTGATTGCAAAAATGCTGCAGAACTTGGCCAACAAACCCTCGTACGCCAAGGAACCGTACATGGCTAAGCTGCAGCCCTTCATCCAACAAAATAAGGAGCGTATCAACAAGTTCATGCTCGACCTGTGCGAAGTCGGAGATTTCTACGAGAGCCTGGAGATGGACAATTACGTCGCCCTCTCGAAGAAGGACCTGGAGCTTTCCATCACATTGAACGAAATCTACGCCATGCATGCTCTGATTGAGAAGCACAACAGAGAGCTCTGCAAGGACGACAACTCGCACCTGGGCATCATCATGTCGGAGCTTGGAGGCGCACCCCCGCAGGTTCCTCGCAAGGAGAACCGCGTCATCAACCTTCCCCTTTTCAGCAGGTGGGAGACGGCAATCGACGACCTGACCGCGGCGCTCGACATCACGCAAGAGGAAGTGTACTTTATGGAAGCCAAATCCGTCTTTGTGCAGATCATGCGATCGATCCCGTCCAACAGCAGTGTCGCGCGGCGGCCCTTGCGACTGGAAAGAGTCGCCGACGCGGCGGCTACGAGCCGAAACGACGCGGTCATGGTTCGCAAGGGTATCAGGGCCATGGAGTTGCTGTCCCAACTACAGGAACTGAAGGTTCTCGACAAGAACGACCAGTTTGGGCTGCTGCGTGATGAGGTTGAGCAGGAACTGCAGCACCTTGGGTCCCTCAAGGACGGTGTCATCCAGGAGACGAGCAAGCTCGAGGAGGTTTACAAGACTATCCGCGACCACAACACATACCTCGTGGGCCAACTGGAAACATACAAGAGCTACCTCCACAACGTGCGTTCGCAGAGTGAGGGAACGAAGCGAAAGCAGCAGAAGCAGCAGGTCCTCGGGCCCTACAAGTTCACCCACCAGCAACTGGAAAAGGAGGGTGTCATCCAGAAGAGCAACGTTCCGGATAACCGTAGAGCCAACATCTACTTCAACTTCACGAGCCCCTTGCCCGGAACATTTGTTATTTCTCTCCACTACAAGGGTAAGCCGACGCGAAAACCTGGACCGTACAGATTTGGCTGACTATGAGGCAGGACGGAATCGTGGTCTACTCGAACTGGACCTCAAGCTTGACGACTTGCTTGAGATGCAGAAGGATGGTCAGGACGACTTGGACCTTGAATACGTCCAGTTCAATGTGACCAAGGTACTTACTCTGTTGAACAAGCGGTTCGCGAGAAAGAAGGGGTGGTAAACGCCAGCGCACGGGTCTCCCAACTTTCGACTGTACAACTTTTCTTCCCGGAGATACCCTCAGCTGGCTTTCTTGGAATTGGAATTAGGCGTTCTCGGCATTTCTTTGAAACCTGATACCACGACGTTTTCGTCTCCGTCGTCGCATCGCCCTCGACTTTCCGCACTCGCATTTGTACCCACCCACCAATGCTTCTATACTCTCCGAAACCGAGTTTATAAACGTCCTCCCGCCACGGCTGCCTTTAATTCACTTCGTTACGACCTCATTCGGTATCCCTACGCACACTGGCGTTCTGAACTTTATTTCTTTTGCATTCACCCGAGTGCTTTCCCCCCCACCTGCGCTTACGTGTCAATGCGACAAAATCTGGACTAGGTCGTGTATAAGACTATCACCGTGGATATGGGAGCTTGATTTTTCCTTTCGGCTTTTATTTTCGTCTTGCACTGTACAGCCGAATCGACGGACCGGCTTGGAGGCTCTCTCTCGATATACCTGTTAAGTTATTTTAATCGCCCTCGTGTGGCCGAAGTCGGGAGGTTCGCATGGTTTTATGCTTGTTATTGCAGGTTTTGGTCTGTGTTGCTGTCTCGGTTTTTTTTCTTCTTCTTTTTCTTTTGTTTTCTAGTCAACGTCTTGATGCGCAATGACGGCGCAGGTGTGATCGGCTGGTCCGGCTGCTTTATTGTATTTTTTTTCTTTCTTTTTTTTTTCTTTGCCCCCCTTCTAGTTTACTTCATGTCTGAATGATACGCTAGAGAATAGGGACGACGAGAAATGGTATGAAGTGGATGATTGTCACCTTTCGATGCTTAGCCTTTTTTTTCCCCCGTCCTGTGATGATACTGTTGTGTACTTTCGTGTCTCCGTGCTGCATCTATTTGCTCATCAGCGATAGATTGGTAGGCGGCACCCACGCCTGATGTCTGTCTTTCGCCTCATTCCTGAAACACGGCTATTAGGCTTTATCCGATGCCTTGGCTTGAGACGCACACAAGAGTCCGGACTGTTCGGGGACCTTTTGCCTCATCCGATGTTCGGCAGTGGGATGGAGGGGGGAGGATTGATAGGTATATGACAATGACACCGTTACACTGCCCCCCTAGCGCGCTTTTGTCGTATGTGTTTCGGCGGCAGAGGTTGCAAGTCGATGGCGGCAGCCAGTTGGTTGGAGTTTGAGTTTGGGGCTAGTGTGAACTGGTGGGTAGACCGGGCGAGGTGGGTGTGTATGTGTAGGTATGTGTCAATGAGGCCGGCTATCTCGAGGGGCTGACCTGCAGAGCAAGATGGACGTCAAGGGGAACGGCCGGTTGCAGTTGGAGTTGTCAGTTGCATCGTTGCGTGTTGTTGGCTGCTTGTTCCCATTTGCCGGTCACACTGGGGCAGTCGGCAGATGTAGAGTTTCTGCGGTTGGTTTTGGGCTTTAGCTTGTCTGTTATTCCCCTCGTCCGCGTTGTTTCGTCGTCGGGTCGGTCCTTGTGCGTCCCCCTCTCCCTGCCCTCGCCCCAAGGGGGAGGGGTTCGGGGTTCGTTTTCGTCTGTCGGTGAGGCGAAAGGTACGCAGCTATGTGGAGGTTGGAGACTCGGTCACGTTTGTGGACATTGTGCGACCGACGACTGCGGAGCTTGAAACGTCTGCGGCTAGTAGTTGCCAGAAGCCGTGGGCTGGATTTGAGGAGGGGGGGGGGGGGGGGGTGGGCTCGAAGTGATGGAGCCTATCGGATAGTCTGTAAGATGGCCCCCCATCGGAGGACGTCTTAAAATGAAATCTGGTTGCAGAGTATAAAGTTTGTGTGATGTAAACTCTCGCGGATGTGTGCAGGCAGGCAGGCAGGCAGGCAGGTCGGACGCCGTGAGATACCTAACCAACAAGGGGCAGGGGGGAGCAAGTTTGTCATTGGGAAAGCAAACCTTCTCTTCCTTGGGGTGGGCAGCCAGTATAACTGGTAGTTCATCCATCGATCTGTATTTTTGGGTGTTCCAACAAACTCATCCGAGCCAACCAGAACGGCTTCTGGTTGGGAAATCCAGCCCAAGCTAGAGTGATGTAAGCTTACCACAAAGCCTGTCTGTCGCGGCAGTTACAGACAGACTTCATACTGTTCCTGTGCTACCGATGCATAAACGCAACAGCCTGGATTGGCCAATACGGAGACCTGATTGGTGGTCATGGACCAAGCCGGTGGAATAACAAGGTCCAATCTTGGACCGTCATAGATTTGTTTCGTTATGTTTTGTTCAATACAAGCGAGTACGCTTTTGCAGTATCACTCCAGATTGGGTGGGTATCTAAGGGAAGACAAAAAAATCCATCAAACCCGGATATCAAACGTGACCGAACACCATGGTATTGCCCTCCTCGGCCGCCTCGACCCCGCCTACCTTCATGTTGCCCGTATGCAGCGACGGTCTCCAGCCCAACCATGACCCCGGGCCCGACCTCATCCCTTCCTGGCGTTTCTCCAGAGCCGGCGGCTGCGGCGGTTTTCGGATCGTGAGCCTCCTCTTCCTGCTCGGCCTCGCATCTGCAGCGGGCACGGCGACCACCGGCTGGTGCCTGTCCCCGCTGCTCCCGTCGTCCATGAACCGACGGAATGGCCATGCGAGGAAGGCGAGGGAGTGCCTCGCGAGCGAGTACCCCGCCCGCGTCTGCAGGAGGATGAGGGCCAGGATGAAGGGTACGCAGACGCAGACCATGGTCACTGCGAACCGCCAGTCTTGGGGCGAGATCGTGAATTCTGTAATGCCGAAGACGGACTGTGATGCTTATGTCAGGTTCTGGATGGAGACGGATCACGGATGGGGGAGGGTCTACTCACAGTCACAAACGTCAGGGGGAGGAACACCATGGACCCCAGAGTCAGCACCTTGATGTTGTCGCCCTGCTCGATGGCCCTCCTCGACTCCTTGATCGAGCTCCCGCTGAAGAGCTGGTCCCTCAGGTTCTCAATCTCCTTGCGCGTCGCGGCGTTCTTGGCGTGCACCGTCTCCAGGTCCCGGCACGCCCGCTCAAGGTCCGACCGCAGCGGCGCCATCTTGTCCCTGTACGCCCTGCCCTCGGGGCTGTCCGGCGACGGGTGCGGCCACAGCGTCTGGTGCCGGCCCTCCCAGAAGTCGTCGGGGAAGGTGTCCCGGTACGCGGCGAGCATGGCGCGCAGGCCCTCGTTGACGACGCCCAGCGTGTTGTAGGCCCAGAAGTACCGCCGGATGTATGTGAAATGTTTGTTTTCGAACAGCAGTTTATCCCGAAGGGGAGCGTCGAATATGAAGTCCGTGGGCGGTGTGATGAGCTTGGCGATGCGGGCGTGGAGGGCGAGGTTCCGCTTCGTCGCGTCGCGGTACTCGGTCACCAGGGCGTCCAGGAACGCGTACGGCCCCGAGGGGAAGTTCTTGCGCGCCTCGGCGTCGCCGCCGCGGAGGGTGTGCTCGTCGTCCGGGAAGGACTGGATCGAGAGGAGGTGCCACGGCGCGAACGTGTCGAAGAGGAACCCTTCTTGCGGGCCCTCGCGACGGCGCGTCTGCTTGACGGACTGGCGCGGGGGCCCTGAGAGCGAGAGAGCGAGGATGGAGCTGCACTCGGCGATGTCGATGTGGTCCCGCGCCCGGCGGTCGGCGGGGCGCTTGTCGTACTTCTGGTAAGGGGCGGGCTCGAGGCCCTCGCCCACGATCGTGTAGTACTTGAAGACGAAGAAGAAGCTGCGCTGGCGCAAATGCCGCGGTGACGGGTCGCGGGCGAAGGCACGGTGGACGTGGGCGGTCGTCTTGCCGTTGTTGCCGTGGTCCGTGATGAAGTGGTCCAAGAGCTCCGTCATGTCGAAGTAGGGGCCCATGGTCATGTGCAGGGCTCCGAGCATGAGGGGCGAAGGCTCCTGAATGATTGTCACGAGCCCGATGGCTTGGCCGTCGGCGTGGATGCCCTTGAAGGCGTTCCACACCGTCGGCGCGTCGACGATCTGGCTCAGCGACAGGACAACGTCGGGCGCGGCGCCTCGGCGCTGGTCGTCGAGCTGCTTGCCCACAGGGCGAGGGAAGCCTTCCTTGTCAACATCGTACAGCTCGAAGGTGGAACTGACGTATCCCTGGCCTTCGTAGGCGGCAAAGATTGCAAAGTCTGCGTTCTCGTCAATCTCGGGCCGTCGCTTCATCACGTCTGCCAGGCCAATAGCGGCGCCACCGGTGAAGCTGAAGTACTTGAGATGACGGAGAAACTGGTTATCCGTCCAAGCCACTCGTTGGATGAACTTCGAGGCGGAGGGAGTGAGACTCCCGTCAGAGCTGGATGCACCGCGAGGGACTGTGACGTCCAGCAAGGGGAGGTACTCGAGGTCAAGCTCCGAGTGGATCGAGGCCGGAATGTGGTTCGTCTCGGCATCGTTGGGCAGCTGACGCTTCTCGATTTGCTCGGAGAGGGTCGAGCGACGGCCATGATGGTTGGTCGGCGGAAACGTGGCCTCGCCTGAGAACACCGGGCTCTGCAGAGGGCTCTGATAGGGACTTTGTGACAGGTTTGGTGATGGCAACAACGTGCTACTAGCTGTTCGTTGCTCTGAACTTTCTCGCACGGCGCTGGCTAGGGACTCGTGAAGACTTCGTAGGCTGCGAAGGTATTGCTCGTGACTTGCCTCGACGGCTTTGAGAAGCTCTTCGGGAGTCTGCGTTGACATGGTGGGG
>MU843206.1:0-15523 GCA_030867305.1 Colletotrichum zoysiae | reverse complement strand
CCCCCCCCCCCCCCTCCCCTTTTGGATATGTAACCCTGACGGTAGGTAAAAGAAAATCTCCCAAAAACCCAGGTAAGCTAGCTGCCCTGGAAAAAAAAAGAATAAAATTTAAAAATTTCCCAAACAGCACGTAGCAAATTCGTGCGTGCATCCCGCTCGCCACGCCCCCCCCCCCCCCGCGTCTTTTGTCCGTCCCGAATCCACCGGACCCGCGCCCGCCCGCCCCCGCCTCTGAGGAAGATATTACGGGGAAAAGGGGGGACTTGAACCCGAACACGCGTAAACCGCCGTCCCTTCTTTCCAAAACGCATCCCCAACGTCCCCGAGCCAAAGTTGTAACGTCCGTGTGTCGCCGGCAAGGGTTTTTGGGGTCACAAACTCTGACAAACCACCGGGGGAATGATCCAGAGGCAAAAAACAAAAAAAAAAGCAGTCCGCTGTTTACGGGTACATCTCTAGTTCCGCGGGGTGGTGGGCACGATCGGCATTGTCACGTTTGGCCCGGCTAACAGGGACGGGGGCTATAAGCCAGACACAAATGACACTCAACAACGTTAATCATTTTTGATAGACAGAGAGAGGTACAGAGACGGCTTATGGCCAACAGGTTTACAATTTTATGACAACCTAGTGAAAAAGGTTTTAATGGGTATTCTACAACCAGAAGGCGAGAACAGCTAACTACCTAATTAGAAAGTGTAGAGAGAGAGAGGGAGAGATTGTGTGAGAAGAAGATAGAGAGAGAAGGCAGCAGGGCGGGCAAAGCTGCTTGGTCTTGCTGAACAAGAAGATGGTCTCTTTTTCTAAACGGATCATGGTGACCAACGGGGGACGGGGGACGGGGGGCAGCGCGACTAATCCTTCTTGACGTCGACGAGCGGCCGCAGCATCCTGTAGGTCGCGAGCCAGATGATGAGTCCGGTGGTGGGGAAGACTCCGCACAGCATGATGGCGAAGTTGTACCCCTTGACCTCTGCCATCCAGCCGCCGAGCGAGTGGGAGATGGCCGAGCCCGCCTGGCGCGTCATGTTGCCCGCGATGCCGTACGCCACGTTGACGCGTCCCGTGCCGGCCATGATCATGGCCACCATTCCGGGCGTCGCCACGCTGAGGATGCCGTGGGCGACGCCGTCGAGGATCTGCACCGGCCAGATGGCCCAGTACTTGATCACCTTGCCCGCCAGCACGGCGCGGATGGGCAGCACGATGTACGAGAGCATGACCAGGAGCCAGTATCCCCACCGGTCCGCCACCCAGGCCGTCAGCACCGACATGATGGTCATGGTCGCCTGCGCGATGATGACCGTCAGGCCCGTCATCTGCGCCGGGTCGCCCTCGCCCGCGACGACGAGCGCCTGGCCGTAGATGTAGAGGATGCAGGCGTTTCCGAGGTGGAACAGCATCACCGTGATGGCCACGACGAGCAGCGGCTTGTTCTTGGCCAGTTGCATGAGCGAGCTGTCCTGCGTCTTCTTCTTCTTGTTCTTGTCCTTGCCGAGGCCGGGGAGATGGAACCCGCCCTTCTTGCTCGCCGCCCCCCTCTCCTGCATGTCCGGGTGTTGGCTGTTGTTGTCGTCCGTCTCCGACTCGACGGGCACGCGGCCTCGAGCGGCCGCGTGGTCGATGGCGCCCTCGGGGATGAGCCAGACGATGGCCATCGTGCAGGCGCAGCAGGCGATGACGAGGTAGAAGACGGCCGGCAGCCCGAACTTCTGGCCGAGCGCGCCGGCCGCGCCGGCCGTGATCATGTTGCCCAGGTGGTTGGACGCCTGGTTGCGCCCGTTGAGCGCGATGAAGCTGTGCTTGTTCTTCTTCTTCTTGTCCTTGTCCTTGTCCTTGCCGCCGCCGACCGGGGCGGGAGCCACGGCGCCGTCGGCGCCTTCGGTCTCGGTGCAGACGCCCATGGTCAGCGCCACGAGAAGGGGGATCAGGCTGGCGCCGGCGACGGCCGAGACCATCTGCGTGGTGAAGACGCAGGCCGGGTGCGTCGAGAGGAGGTTGAGGCCCTGACACGTGCCGACGGTGCAGGCGAACACGGCGACGAGGGCGCGCTTGTACCTGGAGGACACACAAGGGGTGGTCAGTCTAACCTCTCCCATATCGTCACGTCACTGTTTCGAGACACTCACTTCGTAGCGTCTATAAGCGCACCGATCGGCCCGGACATGATGATGGTCGCCACGTGGCTCATGGCGACGACGGAGCCGCGCATCCCGGGAGCCCAGTTGTGGTCCTGGAGGTACACGCCCAGGAAGGGGCCCAGGCCCTCCTGCACGTCGCCCATGAAGAAGGCCATGGCGAGGAGGGCCCAGCGCGCCCGCTTCCTCAACTTGACCAGCTCCGGGTCCATCGGCTCCTCGCCGCCCTGGCCCTCCGACCCGTCCATGGGCGTGTTGAGCATGGTGGCCGGATCGGACGTCGACCCGCTCAGCGGCGGCATGTCCTGCTTGTCCTGCTTGTAGTCGGCCTCGGTCCGCGGCTGCTCGGCCGGGTGCAGGTAGTCGAGGCTGATGGCGTTGCGGTAGTTCTGCTGGTTGTCTTTGGCGTCCATGGTCTGGGGTGTGTCTCTCTTCTCTTCACTGCTGCCGAAAGAAAGGAAAGTGTTTTCGTCCGTGATTGGAAGTTGTCAGAGACGACGCCGGGAGGCCGTTCTTTAAGAGGCGCGCGGGGGGGGGAGAGAGAGCGTTCGTCCATCGGGAACGACGGACGTCCCCGACGAGGAAACTGACAGATTCCCTACGTCAACGACCAAGAGATCAGTGTCGCCTCTCCCCCCCCCCCAGGGCGGACTCATGAGGTCGTGCCAAAGATAGTCGTCTGCGCAAAAGCCTCTTTTTTTGACTTGCTTGGCGGGTCTTGGTCTTTGTCTGCGCCATGCCGCCGCGGTTGATATGTAGTTGTAAATAAGGTTAGTATGTGAGTAATCGTGAAACGTTGATTCACACCAACAGCCACACCCCTGAGCGGCATAACAGCTCCGTCATAGATCATGATCAGCCGGGTTCCCGATAGTCTAACAGATATGCTTAAAGTATCACCGGGACCCTTGTATTCCTGAACAGACGGGGGGGTTGGAAGCGCTGGACGCGCGGTCTTTTGGTGGGAGCTTAACTCTTTTCGCGTTGCCGCGCATCCTCGCCGCAGAGAATTCCCATGCCACTCTTCAAAATGGCAGTTTTGACATGCAAAGCACTTTATTATGCTTATAGTCGAGCAACACCTCGAACACCTGGGGTGGCCGATATCCTCTCCGCAAGAACCGATTCAGGAAGAAGCAAACACCGGTTCTGGGCAGGGAGTGACCCGACTTGCAAAACAGTCAGCGAGCGTTTCAAGGCGATCGGTCAAGGATCATATTACGTCTGGCGTCGGCCTGCTGAGCAGCGACTCGTCCGCCCGCCCGCCTGCCCCGGACCAGTTCAGACGTTCGCCGCCCGTCGACATTCCAGCGGGCCGGAAAAGACCCCATTCAGCAGCATCGGGCACCATTTGTGACAGCGGTGCACCATGCTACCCTGCTCGATCGTGGCTCACTCTCCCCATACCCCGCTCATGCCGGCACCGACGCAAGCTGATGGCCCCGTTACTTGGGGAGAGGAGGGGCTCGGGCTGATCACAGCGGAAAAGTAGCTGAAATTGTTCCGGGTCGTGCACATACTCAACTGCGATCTATGTAACGCCCCGCACGTGCTCCCGGTCCTCGAGGCAAGCAGAGCCAGCACCTCGAACGCCTTCAGGCGGACTCGTACGAGTACGTGTGGGGGGTGGCGGGGCTTGGCTTACAGAGAGATAAAGAGAGAGACAGAGAGAGAGAGAGTGAGAGAGAGAGAAGGAAAGAAGAAGAAAAAAGACTTTTGGTGCGTAGGGATAAGCCTCGGATTGGACGAACTGAATCGGGTCCTAGAGCCTGGGATAGAAGAACAAGGTTGAGCTGTCTCGAAAACGCCAGATGGGAGAATCTGTGCAAAAAAGACATGTCTGGAGTTGGACAGCCGCATTCGAAAAATAGCATCGGGCCCAGCTTCTCGGCGAGGAGACGCGTGTTGGTAATGAACGATACGCAACCAGCCAAGAGAGGGCCTCAAAAACAAAAAACCGTGGCGAAAGCTGCAGAGTATTGGTTGTGAAAAGCCGTGATTCGATTCCGCGTCTTGTCGTACCTTTGGAGCTGGGTGGCATCGAATGCCAAGACGGCAAGTATGATTATACCGGTATGATAAAAGACGGAGGCTTGATCTTTTTTTGTTTCCCCATTGGCGAGCGGCTTATCGCTGTGCTGCTACGGACAGGTCTCTGTCTGACTGATGGCAAGGAGACGTCTTTCTCTCTGGACAACAGGTTCACCCACCCCCCCCAAAGAGCGAATGAAGCGCTTAAACTCTTGGTCATCTCTATTCCTTGGCGGACTGGAGGCTGGAGGTGGTTGGTTGGCGTCAAATATCCCGTCAAGCTTTCTGCAACGACGGAGCCATCCATCACAGCCGCACGCAAGGCGTCTTTCTGCTCCCCCCCTTTGAGGCTTTCCACCCCCCCACGGGCACGCCGCAGAAGTGCACAACCTAAAAGGGAGGGTTTGCAGACGAACACCCTGCACAATGGTGTGTAGGCGTGCTCCCTCTGTGACGATGTCAGCTCAAGTCCCGGGCTGTGGGCTTCCTCGAGAGTGACGGGCATGATTCCACCTCCTTTCTACAAGGAACATAGTTTGGCGCTTGGCGACCGCAGCAACGCCATGCTCGTTATCAATAAAGCCGAGGAATCGCCATCTCCAAGACGGGCGGCAGGGACCTGGATCATCGGCGTTTCCTGTCAGTCCGGCGTCTTGGCAGCATCTTGGTTGGTGTCGACGCTGCATCGTTGACTTCCTACTGAGTATGGATTCGCAGGGGCAGAAGCCGATAGCTCGATTGCCGCATTGCCAGTCGGCCTGGCCTATCGTTGCCATAAACCAGGTTGCCGAGACCCTCGGAGTCTTTAATCATTGCTCGCCCCCTCTTGCGCCGTAGGCTCGAGTTATTTAGGACTCGGTCATGCCTTGGGTGTTTTCAGAGCATCTTTGTTATCCCGGAGCACCTCCCACCCGGAGCTGACTCCTTGGCCTTCTTGGCGCTTCCGTACATCCGCAGCGAAGTACATGTGCGCTTACAGGAGCAGCAAGGAACCTTGTTTTCCCCAAGAGCCTTTCTTTCGTCACTGGGAAACGGGCGAGCGAAGTCCTAAACCACATACATTGCGGTACGTGTCTCATGTGAGGGCCGACTGGGAAGCATGTGTGAGTCTTGCTCACGTCTCTTCAACATCTGAGATGAAGTCTTGCACACCGATGAGTCAGGGGCATGAAAACCATAACCCAACATTATGAGCACAGTATATTTTTGAATCCTTTCTTGTTTTCCTCCCCCGGGACTTCGGACATGAACGCTCACCATGAGACGGCTGCTCAGTTGATCTTCCATTCTAAGAGGGATCCTCGAGACATTGCAAGTTTGCCTCTGAAGATGCCACTGCTCATGTCATCAACATTCCTCACTCGAGTAGCAGCAAAGATGATGCGCTATCCGATGGCGCGTCGCGGGCGACGACTCTCAAAGCCCAATAGATTTCGTCCCAATCCATCTCTCTAATAGACAGAATGATTGCTGTACGCCCGATGGTTGTCTCCTTGGAGTTTGAGAGCCTGCAAACGCATCGGCATAGTTTGTTCTCTCCGCTCGGTCCTAGAAAGCATCTGGTGTGGTGGTCTAGCGAGCTGTTGAGCTTCCAGTTCCTGAGGGCGCCGCTTAGAAATGGCTGCCTGTCGGTGAAAAGGTCCAGCAGCTTAAAGTGCTGTACCCTGGCCGTGGTCTCCCGGCTGGAATGCCCTACCCTTGCAAACAACTCCAAGACGACGTCTTGTTTCTCTCGCGTGCACTTGGCGTGGGTGTTCAGCAACTCCCCGATCCTGAAGCAGGTGCGAATCACGGTCATGGAGGAAAGCCCAACAACCACGGAGCGGTCTCTCATCTTGCGAGGAAAGGGAGGCCTTGTTATGGGAGTCGGGCCTGGTGGAGAAGTCGCTTCCTGCATACTAGCAGCCTCGGCGAGTATCTTGGTCTTGGGGCTCGAAGTGGTGTGCTTTGCACAGGCAGCAACAGTGTCCCAGTCGATATCCTCGTCAAGAAAGTCGGGCTCCGAGAAGTTGATTCTAGATGCTTCGTCGTGGCTTGCTTCGGAACAAGAGGAGTGAAACTTGGGGTCGAAGCTTCCGGTTGACATGGGAGCCTGATCTATGTTTTGATGCAAAGGCGAAGGAGAAGGCTTGCTAGGGCTGGCGTCGGCTGATGCCAGGAGCATGACCATGTCCTCTATATCCGAGCCATCAATAGAATACTCGTCCAACGTGTCGTCTTCCATGGTGGTCTCCCCGTCTTGGACTGCTTGCTTTAGGTTCTCGACGTCGAGGTGTGGAAAGGGCTTGGCATGGGATTCCGACGGAGTCTGAGTTGCACATTGGTGGTGGCAAACTAGAGGTCCGTTGGATGGAATGAAGCCTTGGTCGGCTATGGTGTCCAGGTTCACAAAGTCGTCCATCCACGAGTCTGCCTCGTCACGCCAAGACCCTGCAATGTGTGGCGGGTGAAGTGGCAAGGTGCTTGGCGGCGTTTCGGGCACCTCGATGGTTGCCTCGGACACGGTCGGTGAGGTTCGCACGACATCGGGTAGGGGGCATTGCTCGGCGGACTCGACTCGGCCATCAAAGGCTTGGGGTTTATTGGACGAGACGCGGCATCCTGTCCCATGCTCAGGGGTGACGGGCAGCTTTGGGGCAGTGTCGACCGCCAATCGCTTGAAGGGCGACGAGACTGCGGTGGATGGTGTTGGCGTCAGGGGTCTCTTGGAGCCATTGATGGGCTTGAAGCCACCAGTCGTCGACTGTGTCGCGAGAGTTTCGAGCATCTTGGGACTACAAGATGTCAGCGTTGCACCAGATGAGAATGGGGCCTGTACCTACAAGTCTGTTGGCGGGATCTTGGTGTTGACGGTTAGTTGTATACGAGGCCGAGTGCATCCCAGGGAATGCATGCATGCATGGCACGGGATGAGACTGGCCTGGTATTAAGACCAAGATCAAGATGAAGATCAAGATCAAGGAGAGATATGAAGAGTACAAGAGCAAGAAAGCACGACATGGCGAGGGGAGATTTTGGACCGGACAAGGAAGGAGCGCGGGGACGAGGCAGGCAGGCAGGCAGGCATCGACGAGAAGGAGCAGGTGGACGGGACGGGACTCTTTCCTTCAAAGGCGGCTCTTTGGCAGTGGCTCATCTCATGGACGGGATGTCGGAGAAGGAGCAATGGGAAACGACATGTTCCTTCCCGTGATGGTGTTTCCCCACATGGTGTTTCCCGAGATGTTCCTTCCCGAGATGTTGTTTCCTCCCTCCTCAGGTGCTGGCTGCAACAGAGGGAAGGCACACACACACACACCATCGGGACGTCTTTCCGCGTCCTGCTTCATGGCTGTTTGTTTCCCCCGAGGTTGGCGATGGCTTCACAGAAGCATCAAGAATGTGCACGTGAGTCATCAGCCGGGCATTTCGAGCCTTCAAGTCCAGACTAGGTACGCAAAGGGTTGCTGGCCACGTTGGACCAGACCAAGCCTTGAAACCTCCCGGCAGTGCTAAGAACAGCATTAGGGATAGACGGCTGCTCACGTGAAGACGTGCACCCTCGTGTTGTCCGTCGGCCGTCTCTCGACATGTGCGGCCTTGGCTAATGATGTCAATCCCCACCGGTGGCACGGCAACGGTGAGACATGGCCAACAGGGACAACGATGTTCACCTATCGCAACGAAACCGTCACGAGATATCTTTGAACACGGACGACGTCAACGTTGTCCCCTCTCCCTTGCCGCGAGCGGGCGCCGACGCAGGACCGCCGGGTCACGAAAAAAGGGCGACCTCGCGAGCCCCGTGGCGCCGGACCGCGAAACGGAGGTGCGGCACGGGGTCGGGAGTGACATCAACCCGCAGGACCGAACAGAAGGCGACCAAGTCAGGAGGGCCCCCATTCCCCTTCCCCTTCCCGACCTGTCAAAACATGGATCGGCGTCGCTCGCCCTGGCTATCTCGATTGCGACGGTCAGGTACGATGGCGGCGCATCGGCTTCGATGAGGGCATTCACAGGCCAGGCGGCTACGTCAGAAACGAGGCATGTGACCACGGTTGCCAGCGCCTCTCCCTCACTCCCTCGCCGTCCATCGGTCCCGAGGGCGCGCCCCAGCCCAGGGTAAATAGGTAAAAAAAAAAAAAGCCCGCACGTCGTGTCTTGAGCCGGTTCGTTGTCCGATTTCCCATGTCTCAGCGCCACGAACCTACCTGTCTCTCGGAGCTAGGGCCACAAGACGGCGGGAAAGGCTTTCGAAGGAAGGGAACGGTTGGACGACTTGGTCTCAGGTGGACGGGACGAAGTGTGTGTGTGTGTGTGTGTGTGTATGAAGACGTACGGTACGGTACGTGGTGGGGAAAAGGTGCGCGTGTGCACTGGCGGCTAAGCCAGCGAGAGATGCCTCGGCGGTGCCAACGTTGGGCGAAGGGAACGCAAAGAAAAGACGACTACCTACCTACTACAGGATTGATGTAGGCGTAGGTAGGTACTACTCCTAACTATAGTCAGTAGAGCCTAGCGAGCGGTTGGGCGGGTAAGCCAACGCGTCCGTCTGGCGGTGATGTCAGTTTTCAGTCAGGTGAAGGTAGGAAGCGCAGGGGAGGGGGGGCTCGGTATGGTTGGTTGGCGCGTTTCCAAAAGTTAGTTCCCGCGGAAGGTCGACCATGTGGTTCCGGGAAGAGGTAAGCTTGATGCGCTGGTGGTGGTGGTGTGTTGGTGGTGAAGGATCAGGAAGAGAGGAGGATGAGAGGGAGGGAGTGAGGGCACGGATGGGAAGACGGATTAATTAGCAGGTGCCCAAAATAAGAATGAATCGTACGCCGGCGTTGTTTTTTGAAATGTGGCAGAACAAGGATTAAAATAAGAATAAGAATAAGAAGAATAAAATAAATGAGAAGAATGAACAAATAACGAAGAATGAATTGTGAGCTAGCTAGCTACCTAGCACTTTTGGCTTATCCCGCCCCCCCACGCATCGAACATGGCCGCCACATACATACATACCTACATGCACATGAGATAGCAGTGGCAGCGTCCACTGCGTGTCGTCAACCTTGGCCGCTTCACCGAGGACCTCTCCTCCGGCGCGATGCCGCGAGCCGCGAGAAGTAAAGAGCCGGCCCGGCCTTGCCTTGCCTTGCCTCTCCTCATTCGACGAGGCCGGGTGCCCTCTGATTCGAGTGACGTTCTGCCCAGTCAGAGTTTCAATAATGTGAACAAGGTGCTCTTTTTTTTTTTTTTTTTTTTTTATTCTTGTCATTTTACACCGAGGCCCCCCCAGAGTACGGATCTAGACCAGTCAGCGGCGGCCGTTGGTGAACACATGGACTGTCTTGCATGGAGGAGGGGTGGCCATCAGACAGACACGAGCCCGGGATCCCGGTACATAGCCACGCACCCCCAGCCATGCGAGACTAGCCAAAAGTACGATGTGACTTTTGATTGTTGTATTTATTTCACCTGTTTTTCTTTTCCTTTCTTTTTTCTTCTTATTTTTATTGGTTTGTTTTCTTATTCGCCGTTGACTGTATCCAAGACTCGGTCTTGACTTTCTGGGCAAAAACGCATGGGGGGGACAGACAGTCAGGGCCTGTTGAGCGGTTTCTGTTTGCCAGAGTCGAGGACAAACCGTTGACTGGCCGGGCATTGGCATTGGGCATTGGCGACGGAGACGAACACACACACACACACACGCAATGGCCGATGGCGTGTTCGGCTTGCGCGTCACAGTTGAGATGAACGAGGGCAAGGAAGAGCAACAAAGGGTCGTGGACGGCCCGGACTGTGGGATACGAGGTGAATAAGTGAATGAGTGAATGAGTGAGTGGGTGAATGAGTGAGGGAGGAGTGAGTGAGTAAGTAGCAGCTAGGCGCCGCATCTCAACATGTCGGCAAGCGAGATGTTGTGCATTGGGATCCGATTGACCCCAGGCCGGAAACATACACTACGGAAAACAGATGAATAAATAAATAACCAAGTACATTTTTTCTATTCACTAGAACTGAAAAATAGGAAGGGGAAAAAAGTAGAAAAAAGAAATAAACAATTATATTAGAATATTAACACTATCTAACCGTATAATAACCTTATAACTTAATAAGACTTAACTAATAGTTATTAGATTAAATACTTAGACTAAGGTTATATCTAGGCAGACTAAACGTATAAACTAACTTAGGAAAGGATAGATAAGTATATATATTTATATAAACAGCTAAGTCTTATATATTAGTAGTTAGTTATAGATAATATATCTTTAGTTTACCCTATTATTATTTACCCCTTTATATATAAGGGACTCTTATAGATAGGAGAGAGTCTATTTAACACTAATTAGTAATTATTTAGACTATATATATAAGTAATTATAGATTAGTAAGAGTAAAGAAATAAGGCTTAAGTTATATAAGAATAACTTCTTATTTTTCCCTCTTTAAAAGGTAGAAAACTAAAGACTATTCTTATAGTAACTACTTATACTAAATCCTTTATATAAAATAGAATAAAGATAACTATATTTTAAACTATTAAATAATTAGTATAAAGGAATATAAGTAGTATACTAAAAGTACTATTACTATTAACCTAACGTTATATAATTTAAAATAACTACTAATATATTTAAAAAAGATACCTAAAGATAATAAGAGGTAATACTATCTAATAAGTATAAGTATAAGTATAAAGATATTTTAAATAGAAGCAGTATTACCTAACACCTCTAGAGAAGATAAATACTTCTATTATATTAAAATAAAGACTAAGATATTACTATTAACTTAAATAAAATTATAGAGACTAAAAAGAAACTTATAAGTTATATAGTATATAACCTTTAATAAATTATCTATAGTAACCTAAAAAAAAGAGTCTTTAAAAGTATAATAATCTTTAATTTTAAAAACTAGACTTTAAACTATTAAAAATTAGTTTACTAATACTTTATATAAAAGCTTTTTAAGTAACTAACTAAATATAAAATATATATTAATACTAACCTAAATAAGGACCTTTAAATAGTTAACCTTATATAATATATTACTAAAAGAACTAAATAAGAATAAGAACTTCTACCTTATATAATAGCTATACTAAGCTAAGCGTTAGTAGAAATATAACTATATATCTAAAACTTTAAACCTATTATAAGGAATATAGCTAAGATAGTAATAAAATCTATTAAATAGATATATAAAACGTCTATATATTAAAGAACTAATATATAAAATAAGATAATATTATAGAGTATACTACCTAGAGAATAATTTATTTAAAAAGTAGAAAGTTTTTTATAGCTTTTAGGTTATATAGTAAACCTATATTAAGGAAATAACGTTTATAATTTACTACTATATTAAATAGTTTAAAACAGACTATATAAACTATATATAATAATAACCTTTTAAAAAGGTTAAAGAAAAAAAAAACTATATAGGAGAGCTATATAATATCTTATATAATAAGGTAAAATAGTTTATAAGTTACTACTAATATATAGGTATTACTAAGGATTAATATTATACAGTTTTTCTTAAAACACTTTCTAATTATATAGGAGACTTCTATCTCTATTATATTAATTTAGATAGATAATAGGATAAGCTTTACTATATACTTAATATATATTTTAATACTAATATTAATTAAGCTTAGTATTATACTAACTAAATATTACTTTTATTTATATAAATCTAGAGAGAAAATCTAAAAAAGACCCTAATAAAAGCTCTAGAAATACTTCTTACTAAGTTACCTATTATATAATAAGCACTTAGAGAAGGATTTTAAAAAGAAATTATACTTTATATATAGGTTATATAGGCTTATAGAGGTATACCTAAGCTAGAAACAGCCTTAAGAAATCTTAAGACTAGCTATTTATATAAAGAATTCTTTTTTAATCTTAAAGTATTAATATAGGTTATATAGAATAAAAAGCTACTAGTATATTATATCTACTTTATAAATAGATACTATATATTAAACTATAAGGATTATTAGAAATAACGCTTATATAAGACTAAAAAGGACTTTAAATAACTATTTAATAGGGAAAAAACTCTACTATATTAGTTAAAACCCTTTTATATAAGTAGTAAGAAATATTTTATTTATAAAAAAGAGGGATATTAGTCTACTAACTATATAGATAAAAAATAAAATTATATAAAGGACTAATACCTCTAAAGGTATAAGCTTTTAAACTAAAAGGAAGATTTTACTTTCTACCTTTTTAAGTATAAAGAAGAGGATCCTATTTAAGATATAAGAGAAGAAGAAGATACTAAACTAGACTTATATAATAAGTATAATAACTATAATAAGGAAGTTACCTAATACCTTATATTATTAGTATTTTTTTATTATATAATAAGAGAAGATATCTTCTTACTAAAAGAAATTATACTAGCTAACTAGTTCTTACTTTAAAACCCTTATTATATATTATACTAAAGAGAAATCTTTAATATAAGGGCAGCTAAGTATTTAACAGTTAGAAGACTATAGGTACTAGTATACCTAAAAGAAAACCCCTATATAAAGATTACTTAGTAAAAAGGAAATACTAATATATAATTTAGATTAAATAATACTATATAATTAATTAGTATAATAGAAATAGAGAATAATATTAAAAATGTTATATACTATATACTTAATATACTAACCCTATTTCTTTTCTTACTTAATAATATAAATAGGCTAGAAGTAACACAGCCCTTTTAGCAGCCGTTTTAGTTTTAATAAGGTAAATAAGCTGTAGAGGACTTTAGTTAGATATAACTAAAGTAATATAAAGAGATATATAAAAGTAGTAAACTTAAGTAAAGTAATATAGGTAAAAGGAAGTAGTAAAATAAGTAATAAATAATAGGTATAAGTAAATAAGTAAATAAAAGGTATAAGTAAATAGTCTTCTAATAGTTAACCTTTTTAAAGGTAAGGTCCTTAAGAAGGGTAACTATATACCTATAGTTATATAATACTATATATATTCTATATATAAAGCTATCTATAATACTTATTCTTATAATAAGTGCCCCCTCTAAAGAGATAATTATCTTATTTTTCTAGTTAAGTTAAGATATATAATTAGAAAATAAAAAAAGTAATATAAAGTAAAGTCCCTCTATCCTTATTATCCTTCTTTATTCTATTTACCTAGTAAAATATTCTAATATAGTAATCCTCTTTCCTTAACTATAACTGTAATATCCTTCCTATAGTTCCTATTCCTTATAAAGGGTAAGGTAAAAGTAAAGTTAATATACTTTTAGAAGTTAAGATAGATAATAAATAAAGGGATATTAACTACTATATATAGTAGCTTTATTTTTAGTTCCTATCTTCTTACTCTATAAAAGGGTTATAGTATATTAAGTTAGGCACTAAAGCTTTAGGCGTTATAGTATAAACTTACTTTAAGCTGTAAAAGGTAGAGGTAATAGGGCTTTCTACTAAACGTTTAGTACCTTAGGCCTTAAGTAAGATAACCTTAGCTTAAAGAACGCTTAGCTAGTCCTAAAGTCTCTTAAGTTTATTCTTTTTAAATATATCTAAAGCCTAGTTTACTATAGTCTTATTTTAAGCTGTTTTTATAATATCCTCTATAGCCTTTATATATTTATTAATACTAGTTATTTACTACTATATATCTCTTATTTAGATAATATATTTAGTTAGTACTACTTTAGTTAAGTTTACTATATTTTCTATATTAGTAGTAAAGTCTTTAGTAGTAGTTATATTATCTTTAGCTTTAGTTACTAGTTTCTAGCTTTATTCTATATATTTACTAACTTTATTAATCTTAATATTAAGGTTAGTAATATAGTCCTTAAGGTCTATTAGATAGGTATTAGCTTATAGTTTTAAGTTAT
Source organism: Colletotrichum zoysiae (assembly GCA_030867305.1). NCBI lineage: Eukaryota > Fungi > Ascomycota > Sordariomycetes > Glomerellales > Glomerellaceae > Colletotrichum > Colletotrichum zoysiae. The sequence goes on along the minus strand of MU843206.1, from coordinate 1,493 downwards.
CCTTATAGTTAATCTTTTTAATAAATAATAAGTTAAGTCTACCTATCTAAAGTATAAATCTAGTAACTTTACTACTATAGCTATACTTTAGGTAGAAGTATTAAGACCTAAAGAATACCTCCTTTTTAGAGATATACTTCTTTTAAGGCTTACTATCTACTTTATTCTTAATAATATAAGTAATAGCTAAAGTAACTTTTTAATAAAAGAATATATCTAATATAAAGGACTTATACTTATTAGTTTAGTCCCTATTATTATAGAAGGCTTTAATAAACTTATATATAGCCTTATAAAGCTAAACGTCTTTATAGCCTTTAAAGTCCTATTTAAGGTATATAAGTGCCTTTTTTTAAAGAGAGACCTACTTTTTTAGCTTTTAGCTATCTTTATTTTTAACTAGTAATATTATAATAGGTATCTAAAGCCTTCTCTTTATATTAGTCTTCTCTAAAGGCGTTAAAGGGAGTACTAAGTCTACTTATACTTATACCTTTACTTTCTTTCTCTTTTTAATATAATTAACTACCTTGTTACTATAGTAAAGGTTAAAGATAAGTTTAACTAGGTCTAAGTTAACTCCCTCTTTAGCCTAGCTATTTTAAACTACTACTATATATTCTATTTCCTTTTTAACTACTTCTTTAGCTTATTTAGCTTACTATATATTAACTATATTATCCCTTTATTCCTTAATATTAGTTAAGGCTAAGTTAATATTTAAGTTATTTAAAGGGTACTAACTATTATTATAGCTATTATTATTAAGTTTAGTATAAACTCTACCTAACTAGTTAAAAGTAAAGTAGTTATTCCTAAAGGCTTTAGAAATAATAAAGTTTCTAAAGTTATTCTTTATAACTTTTATATATTTTTTAGTATCTTTTAAAATTAGAGGGGGAAACTAAAAGGTAATATTAAGGTATTTATCTTAATTATAATTATATACTAGTATACCCTTATTAACCTTATCTTAAGCTATATTATATATAATATTAGTTTTAGGTAGTTCTTTATTTAGAATATAATTCTAGTTAGTACTGTTTATTACTAAAAGTATAAGGCCTAGTTTATTAAAGTTATTTAGGCTAGTAGGACTATTACTCTCTATAGTATAATTAGGTATAGGAATAAAGGTTTTTAACTAGTTTTAGTTAATTATCTAGAAGCTATAGATTTAAAAGGGGCTAGGTAGTATAGTAAGGTATTAATTTATAATAGTATTATATTAACTAAAGATATTAAGGTTATTATAGTTATTTAGGTTATTAATAAACTAGGTAAAATTAGTATTTTTAAAATTAAGGTAGCTTTTATTATTAAGTAGGTTCTAGCTGTTCTCTATATATAGAAATAAGGGTAATAGTAATAGTAAGGGTAATAAGGGTGTTACTAGAGAAAGAGATATATATAGAGGATTATTAGAATTATCTTAATTAATAGTAAACTAAGTAATTACTATATAGAATAGCTATATAAGCTATTAGAGGGTA
>MU843205.1:4628-15808 GCA_030867305.1 Colletotrichum zoysiae | reverse complement strand
CCCCCCCCCCCCCCCCCCCCCCTGGGCGCTCGTCCATCAAACGGTGAGGGCGGCCGCGGCCGCGCGCTGACGATCGCCTCAACGTCCCAAATTTCTCCGTGGTACCCCCGAGCCAATGTGCTCGCTCCCTCTCGTGTCGAACAAAATAAATCTCCCCTTGACCCTTCATCCCAAGAATGTAGGTGTCTCGTCAGTCACCGGCCCAGGATCAAGGCGCGCGCGTTGGCATTCCCTGCCCCCCCCCCCCCCAAAAAGTCTCTCTTCTACCAGATCAGGAGTCTCGCGCAATCGACGTCTCGAATAGGTAATGTCTGTGTGGCCATGTGCGAGATCGGGGGCAGGGATCCCCTCGGGTATCGTGACATGCGAACCGGGTTACACGACAGGCGAGGCGGAAGAGGATAGGTATACGTACACACATCATAGGTACATACATACATACATACGTACGTACATGTGAGATTCCCACATGAAAGGGCCGAACATCGGAACCGCAGTTCTTTATTGATTATTCAACATGGATAAACATTGGCGGCCGTGACGTGTTTGGAGTTTACTTCTTGTCAGCTCCTCAAACCACAAACACAAACAACAAAAGTACCTGAAGCGGTTGTCTTATGCCACGGCGGTCCTCCTGGCCAGAGCCTGTACCAGCTGGCTGCATCTCATGAGACGCATATACTCATGGGAATCAATTGACTCGGTGATTACTATTAATACAGAATTGCAATGCTTCCTTTGCTTTTTTTTCCTCCTTCGTTTTCCTGTCCTTCGTCCATCACTGATCGCGTCGCCCACCAGACAACAAGATAAAAAGGAAACGAAAAAAAAAAGGAAATGGGGAATCAGTAGCATCAGCTTTGCGTGAAGAGAGAAAACCAGCGTGGCATCATATCCACAGAGACCATGAATGAGACCTGGACTGTACGGGAGAACCATGATAAGAACGAACGCGAGCAAGCTTTTCTCGAGGTAGAGCATTGACCACAGAACCCACAGAATGATTGATTCAGTCAAGGCGGTTTCGAGGCAGTCGTCCGCAGGCCAAAGTTGTGACTGACTTGTCTTGGTACCCATACCCAAAAATCTCTCGCGTCAGGACCACGGGGCAAGCGTCTCGAAGCGTCATCATGGCCGCCCGTCAAGATTCCACAACGAGGAGAGGGGGCAGCATGCCACTGTCGCAAAGCCCATGGGCGTCCGAGGACCAGCACAGCAAGTGTCCCGGCCCATCATATAGGCGTCAAGGGCTTGGGTCATGGAGGCTTGGCAGTAGAACCATGTCGCAGAGCGGCATCACGCACCGTTTCCATGTCAGGAGTCCGATTCCCAGTCATGCCAGTCAAGCATCATGTGCAAGCGAATAGTGCCATCATCATCGTCAAACGTCGAAGGCAGTGGGTGGGTGCATCGAGAAATCAGCGAAGCGAAACCAGAGGCAGCAGCTTGTCCCCCTCCCCCTCCTATCCGATGTCCGTTCCAGTTTGTGTGGTATTGTCCAAGAGAAGAGAAAAAAAAACGAAAAAAAAAACACAAGTTGGCGCTGTGCTGCTCCGAGTTCAGCAGCATGGAGGTATCAGTCGTCGAATGGTTTGTAAATGTGCACTGCCATGAGCCACCAGAATCAATGTGCATGTGCGGCGTTTCAGTATACGTAATGCGAAAAGAGGCATCATGTCGAGGGTCCTTGGCAAGTGATCAATCAAATCACATCACACAAGCATGCCCCCCCACTGGTCAAGAGCGCATGCGGCTGGCTACCCCTACGAGGAGCCCGGTGGAGGCTGCGAACCGGGCTGGCCAGGCTGCCCGGCTGCGCCGCCTTGTTGCTGTTGATATACGAGGGACTGGTACCAGAGGGCGAGATAATTTTGGTATCCTCCGTCTGCGGCATGTTAGCACGTGTTCGAGATGCTGCCCGGGTTCGTCATGGACTTACACTGCGCGTACGGGTCGGCTCCATCGGCTCCAACGGGAACTTGAGCAGCTGGCTGATTAGTCGATCCTGGTGCTGGTGGGTTAGATGCCTGCTGAGAGTAGCTCCTGTCAAAGTCCTGGTTCTGGCGACCGCGACCACCGCCGCCGCCACCACCACCTCCTCCCGAGTTCTTCTGGCGCTGTTGCGTACGTTAGTTGACAAGATCGCGGCCTTTGGCACATCTGGAAATTCACTCACCACTGCGTCGACCTTCTCCTCGATCGCCTGCTTGGCACGGGTGATGCTATCGCGGGAACCAATGAGAGCGATTTCGCGCTGAACCTCGCCTGGTCCGGAAGACTGCGCAACGTTGATCTTGCATCCGGTGCCGTTCTGCATGTCCCTGATGGTCTCTCCTCCCTTTCCTATGATCATGCCGACGGCCTCGGAGGGAACGTAGATGGCATCGTGGATCTTGTCGGGACCGCCTCCAGGACCCGAGTCTCTCTGGTGGCCACCGTCCTGCCTCGGGGGTTTCTTTGAGGGGGCGACGGGCTGGCCGTCGTTGCGGCTGTCGCTTTCGACAATCTCCATAATGAGGTCCTTGGCCTGAGCAGCGGATTCGCGAGAGCCGATCAAATTGACGGGTCGAAGTCCGTTCACGCTCTTCGACTCTCCGACAATGTTGATGTGGCAGCCAGAGCGCTCTTGCAGATCCCGAATAGTCTCGCCTCCACGTCCGATAATCAGGCCCACGGTTCTATCGGGAACCATGATTTGCATGCAGTCCTCACCGTCCCGCAGAGCTGCCGCTCCTGCTGCCGCCGCCGCAGCAGCCCCGGGGGGTGCACCACGATGGTCACGGGGAGCTGGACCCTTGGGGTTGGCTGCGCCACGGTTGATGGCGCCCATGCCGCTGTCATCGATGATGCGGTTGATGGCCTCCTTGACTTCGCTGCGTCGTGCTCTGGGACCGGTGATCTTGCACTGACGGAAGGGACCGTTGTCGGTGGAAGGAAGGAACTGAACTCGGCAGGTGGACTCTGACTCGATCCGACGGAGGTTCTCGCCCTGACGGCCGATGATGAGGCCAACAAGGCTCGACTCTATCTGAATAGTCTCGGCATTGTCATCGCCGCCGCCGCCGCCGCTGCCTCTAAGGGGGGATCGCTCTCTACCACTAGGATTGCGAGGAGAGAAAGTGTTGCCGCGGGGGTTGGGGCTGTAGGAACGCTCGCGGCCGTGGCTGTAGTCTCGCCCGGCAGGACGTTCATCCCCTCGACGCTCGTCTCTGTAGGGGTTGAAGTTGTCGCGGAATTGGTCGCGACGGTTGGAAGGCGAACGCGAGCGCGAGGTCCTGCTGTAACCGCGAGAGTCCGAGCCGCGTGGAGGTTCGTTGGAGTAGACGATGGGTCGATCATACGAGGTAACGCCCTTTTCCGCAGCAAAGGCCTTAGCTTGCGCGATGGCGTCGGCGATGCTGACGGTGCCGGAGTTGACAGGACGAATGGAGCTGAGATCCAAGCTGCCGCTGGCCGAAGGCTGGGGCAGACCTGGGTAGCCGCCAGCATAGGGAGGAGCGCTCTGTTGAGGCATTGGGGGGTATGAAGGTGGCGGTTGGCCGCCGGGGGGAGGAGGGTATCCAGGAGGCATGCCGGGCTGCCCTTGGGCTGGCGTCGAAGATGTGCCTCTTTGCGCGGCGCCTAAGGAAGGACAGAGCAGTCAGTCAAGGGCATTCATGGGCGGTGCATACAATGGTCGGTTCGCGCGTCTTGGGCACCTACCTAGGGCGGCAAGGATGGAGGAGATGTCGCGAGGCGGTTCGGCCATTTTGACTGTCGCGTGCGGAGACAACAACAGTACGCGATGGAAGAATGGGTTTGCGAATTGTTAGAGAGAGACAAGAGATAGATAGAGCGGTTGGGTTGTTCGGCGGGGAGGGAAGACTTTTCGCGAAGCGCGAGATGAAATTTCAGCGCGGCGCAAATCAGAGACGAGTGGGTTGATGCCGAGAGTGGGTTTAATCAGGTGACAGATATCAGTAAGTATCAATGCCCAGCAAAGTCACAAAGATTGAGTGAGGTCAAAGTCGGCAACTGGGAGGGCGGCCGTCGTGATTAGAAGAGATTCGCGCAGGATTCGCAAAGTGAATTTGTCGGCTTGGAGGGACGGACGTTTGGGGCAAATGGAGCGCGAGAAACCAAGTTTCTTTCCCTTGGAGGTTTGAAGTTTTGACGAGACCGCCTTCCAAATCCAGCTGTAAGATTGGATCGCTCCTTCCCGTGGGTCGTTACAGTCTACTCAGCTGCGATGTGGGATGCGCAAAGGCTCGGCAGTAGGCAGGCAGGCAGGCAGGTGGTGTAAAGTAAGCACAGGCAGGGGCAGGAGGCATGAGGCAGGGGCGAGGGGGGAGAGAGCAGGAGGTTGGCAAGTGGCACCGCACCGGCGTGAAAATTTGGCATGAGTCGGAAATTTGATCATCCGAGTCCCGGAGGCACGAAGGCCTCGCTGGAGCGCCATTGATAAGGTACTCCGATAAGACATCAAGAAGATAAAGAACACGACTGAGGATTTGCATTCATCTACATAGTACATAGACAAGGTCATGTCATGCAAAGTGCGAGAGAGGCATGCAAGAAAGAGGGTGACAAAACTCGAAAGAGTCGCGTTTTTGCCAGTACCTCTATATTCGACTTGTTCCAAACCGCCTCCGTCTTCTGTTTTATATCACCCGATCGGGATGTCGTGCGACGTCAAGACGAGACGCCGTCGGTTGTAGCCGAGTTTGATGGCTGCAAAGCAGGCAGGCAGGCGATGGATGGCGGCGGCCTTGATTCCCAGGACCGGCATTCACCTGGACGTCCTCCTTCGCTGTGATGTCCAAGTCTGGTCCAAGGTTCCATCACGGGACAAGAAACACCATATTTATACCTCGAAAGATCACAGATCTCTTCTTCACAGATGGGAGCTTCGAACCAACGGTCTCTCTGTAGCAGGCATGGCTCGTAGCGTTGAATCTGGCAGCGAAGCGCCCGCCCATCGTTGCAGAGCCCGGGGCCGGCGCCGACCAATCGTTCCGTGCCAGCGTCAAAACCTGAGACGACTCGTATGCGCGTATGTAGGTACAGTACCTAGGTACTACTGTAGTGTATGTAGTACGGAGTGCAGGAAGGTAGGAAAAAGGAAGGGAAGTGCACAGGGCAGGTGCGAGTTTCTTGTTTAGTGGGCCACCTACCTGCCTGCCATCCATTCCAGCTCAGCTGCGTTCTCGCCCTTGCCCTCCCTCGTCTGCCCCTCGCCCGACTTGACTGCGCCTGCCATCGGCAAGACGAGGGAAGGGAGGGCAACGTCGGGAAAGCAAGGAAGGAGAAAGCAGGCGCCCTCCCTCCCTCCTCCTTCTCTTTCTTGCCTCCTCAGGGACCTGAAGGAAGGTTCCTATCTATCTAATGTGACCTTAGGTAAGAAAGATACTGTGTACATGGCCGTGGTACCTACCTACGTAGCTCCGTATTGACGTGGCCAATGACTTGGGATGAACACTTCCAGGATGCCGCAGCTAGTTTGCCTACGAAGTAGGTACCTGAGTAGTGGAATCTTCATCAAGTAAGCTTTTCGAGCTGTCTGACCAAGATCAACCGTCAAGAGGCCGTTCCTGTCGCAAACCGGTTTTCGCATTCACTCGCTGAGTCGCTGTGTGGCTGGTGGCAAAACAAAAGCCTTGGCACGGATCATCGCCCGTCGGCCGATACATACCTAGGCCTCTTTGGATGGATGCTTGGAATGCCCAACTCGGAGAGCCAAACACACCAGTGACAGCATCCAAAATTCCCGCCCATGGCCTCGACCAATATTTTGCTCTGGTTTTGCAAATCTCCGCCTTTTCTCGCCATCTGTTGACAAGGGTTCTCTCTTGGCGACGTGAGCCGAACAAGCCTTTTCTTTCTGTTGATTGGATCAGACTTTGTCGAAAAAGACGCAGGGGTCCCATGCAAGCGCCAGCCATCTGCCGCCTCCATTCGTTCGCTGGCTGACGATCTTTGCTGTGTTCCTGCTTCGACTTCGTGTGGCTTCCAGGCCTCGCCTCGTCCTGACTCCTCGCGACCTCTCCTCTTCCCAGTCACCATACAGTAAGTAGGTACCGTGGCCCTTGGTGACCCTTCGTGCAGTCCCGCAAGGCCATTGTACCTCCCCGGCGCCTCGGCCAAATCCAGAATCGAGAAGTCCTTCTGACCACCCTATTCCTGAGCCAGCTCACCGTTTCTTCGCCGACACCAACCCCCCCCCTCCTCCGGGCACAGCCACCAGCGACCAGCAACCCACTGCAGTACTGTATACTTACTTCGTGAGGTAGTTTGCTTAACTTGCTCTGATGTGGATGGGGTGCCGGCCGGGCGGGGCCCACGAGGTGGCACGGCGGGAAGGACTCTCCGCAATAATCATCTCGGCTTGCCAATGGCGTCACAGCGCATTCTTGCCGTGAGCTCTCGCACCAGTCCGGGCCTATGAACGAGACCGGGTTCACGTTTAAATGCCATTCATCCTCTGCTACACCCCAGAATGGCGACTTTCGGAAAGATGGGCACCATCCGTCTGTGGCTCCGTGGTGTCCCCTTGCCCAGTGACTCAAACTCGCGCTTGGTATATCATTCGAGCTCGTCCCATCCATCCATCCATCCATCCATGAAGCCATCGCCCGTTGGCTTGTATTGAGTTGGCACTTTGCTCGCCTGCTATCACAACGACCAAGTTCCCACTCGGCAAGTCTCAAGCAAAGAGGCTGACCCGACCATCCGACAAGACCTCATTGTAGGAGCTACAACCACCAGAACAACACGGCTCACCATTCTCGCCAAGCCGGCTCATCGCACCAGCTCTCTCTCTCTCTCTCTCTCTCTCACGCCCAGCCCTGCCCTTCGAGACGGACCGTGTCTCCCATTACAGGGCTAAGCATCGACCGATCTGACTATACGGCTGGCTATACGACATTGAGCCCCAAGAGCCCCATCTCGTCTTCCGGAAATATCGCTCTGCCTTAGCAGCGTTTGGGCAGCCGCTCATCGTGACCCCGGACGACGCATTTGGTTGGCTGAGGGGAGCCGTAGAGCGCGCTTAGAGAACGGCTCTGCCCAAACCCACCCTGACCCGGTGCAGCCAAACGAAACAGCCATTTGGGCCAAGTCGTGGTAATTTCCTTCAAGGCCGCGGCCAAATAAGGGTCTTTTTGACGACCTTTCTTTGGCGTTGTGGTGTGAATCAGGTAAGCCGTCTTATTTCTTTCTTTTCTTTCTAATTTCGACTCGAGCCCTTGTTGCGCGGCTAAAGATCCCGGGGAGTACGAGGACGCTGTGCTATGTGATGCCGCCGGGCCTGGCTGGCCGTGTTAGTCGGCTTCCTTTTTATTATGTGCACTTCCCAGTCACGCTCCTCAACTCACCTCCGGCCTCTGTCGTCCTTCCAAGTCATCCATCCTCGTCCTGCGTACCTATTCATTCCTCCTCTCCCAAGACGTACCGTACCCACAATGGAATCATAGAAGTTTGTTTGTTCAGAATCACTGCTTGACGGGTTTCCTTTGTCACTCTCCTTACCCTCTTCTCTCCTTCCTCTTTTCCCTTCGTCGAGTGATTCACCTAATTTTCTTTTTGGCAACCAACCCTCACCACTGCATAATTTTCCCTCCTCAACCTCGACTATTCTCTCTGCTTCGTTTGCAAATTCCTTACCCTTATTTCTTTTTCTTCGCATCATTTTCTACCCTTCCTTTGCTGGTCAGGAAAAAAACAAAAATTATTCGCATCATCTTCTTACGCTGGCGATAGACTCAAGATGTTTTCCTCACGGAACCAAAAAGAAGAGGCCTACCCGGCCGTCCCCGACTCCCTCAGGTCGGACTCGCTCGAGATGGCGGAACTTAGAAAGACGCAACAGGCGCGGGCCGACACTGATCCCTACATCACGCCATACCTCGGCCTCCAGGCAAGGCTCTCCCAGCTCTGGCTGAACCGGTGGACGATCCTGCTCTTGCTCGTCCTCGCCAGAGTCTTGCTGCTCGTCGCCAGCCTCAACGATAATGTCGACGAAGCGAACCAAAAGGCCCTCTCGGCCTGCACCAAGGTCGAAGACATTGGCAGCGCCATGGCGTCCATGCCTCACTACCTCTCCGTCGGCGTCAACGAGCTGTCGGCCCAGGGCATAGAGAAGACCCTCGACGGCATGGTCGCCGTCCTCGGTTTGCTCATCACCGGTGTCCAGAACCTCATCATCTTCGTCATCAACATGTTGACCTCGATGTACACCTGCCTCATCACCGCCTTCATCCACGGCGGACTCGACGTCGCCTCGGATGTCACCAAGAAGGTTACCGATGCCATGAACAAGGCCGTGGGCCAGATCTCCAACGTCATCGACGACAAGTCCAAGAGCCTGTCTGACGGCATCAACAAGGCTGTCGATGCCATCGAGAGCTCTGTCCTGGGCAACGTTCTGCCCGACTTTCCCAAGGTCGACTTTTCGGGACCCGTCAACGATCTGCGCGACCTGAAAATCGACACCAGCGGCTTCGTCAGCGATCTCAACAGGCTCAACAACGACATTCCCACATTCGAAGAGGTCCAGAACATGACGGCCGAGGCGATTGCGATCCCGTTCAACCTCCTCAAGACGACGGTCGAAGACGCCTACAAGGGCTACAAGTTCGATCGCTCCGTCTTCCCCGTCGCCCAGAAGCAGGCGCTCAAGTTCTGTTCGACAAACAACAACATTGCCGAGTTCTTTGACGGCCTACGGGACATGATCCAGAAGGCCCGCATCATTTTCATCGTCGTTCTCTGCATCCTCGCCGTGCTGGTCATTGCGCCCATGGCGTGGATGGAGATTAGGCGGTGGAGACGCGAGCGGAAACACGCAAAGATCATGGCCAGCAACCAGTACGACTCGATGGACGTGGTCTACATCGCCTCCCGGCCCATGACGGCTACCTGGGGCATCAAGATTGCCTCCCACTTCAAGGGAAAGCGCCAGATACTCGTGCGGTGGGCCGTTGCATACGCCACGTCGCTTCCGGCTCTTTTCGTCCTGGCTCTCGCTATCGCCGGCTTCTTCTCCTGCCTGTGCCAGTACCTCCTCCTCAGAGCAGTCGAGAGAGAGGTGCCCGCGCTCGCCAATCAAGTGGGCGGGTTCGCCGGCGAAGTCGTCAACTCGCTCGAGGACATTTCCAGGTCATGGGCCGACGACGCCAACGGTGTCGTGCTGTCGACGCAGAACGAGATCAACAACGACCTGCTCGGATACGTCACCAACGCGACCTCGGCGGTCAACGACACGCTAAACACCTTCACCAGCACCATGGCGACCGGGCTGGAGACGGTGTTCAACGGCACCATCCTCATCAACCCCATCAAGGACGTCGTCCGCTGCACGATCGGGCTCAAGGTCGAGGCTGTCCAAAAAGGACTGACGTGGGTTCACGACCACTCGCAGGTCGCGTTCCCTCTGTTTCCCAACGACACCTTCAGCCGCGGGGCCGAAGAGTCCATCTCGGGAGATTCGGACCTGCAGACGTTCCTTGCGTCCCCGTCATCGGTGACAACGGACGAAGTCACGGGCGCCATAACGCACGTCACGGATGTGCTCCGCCGTGGCATCATCCAAGAGGCTCTCATCTCGACGGGGATCCTCCTCGTCTACGTCATCGTCGTCCTCGTCGGTGTGATGCGCGCCCTGGTTGGCATGGCCATGCCGGACAAAGGCCGTAGCGAGGGCGGATTGCGCTACACGGGCGACAACCGTCCGGCCATGAGCCCGAGAAGTCCTCGGCGATCCCGCGAAAACGACTCGCGATTCCCCCAATTCGGCAGCGACACATCCGCAGTAGACGATGATCACTATGGCGAGTTCCGAGATGAGAAGGCCGTCAAGAAGACGAGCGTACAAGGCGGCAGAGCGCAGCCCATGGAAGGCCATCAAAGACAAAGCTCGTATGGGCACCTCGACACGGCGCCATCTAACAAGTTCTAGACGGTATCTAAGAAGCTTCACCAAGAAAGAAAGAAACGGAAAAAACGTAAAAAGAATATACAAAAAAAATAAAGGAGGAAGTGATGGAGACCAATCTACCTCCGGCCTGGGCTGGACCGACGCCGAGAGATACCCCTCATTTACGACAGGTCTGAAGAAGATACGAAGAGCACGAAATGCAGCAACGGCGTTGGACTATGATCAGCAGGTATTTCGATATTCGTACAGGGAAGGGGAGGGGGAAGTCTTCAAAGATACCAACGGCTCAAGTTGCCGCACCGTTTTGTCTTTCGATTCTATAACGGGTCTCGTATTTTTTGCGTTCTGAATCAGTTCATCAAGAGAATGATGATTCTTATTGTGCTTGTGGCAGCATCATTGGCTATACCAGAATGTACGTCCATTTTGGAATACATATATCACTAGGTAGTTCCAGATCTATATAAAAAAACACTGCTAGCTGCAACCAAACAACGTCCTTTCGGGATTGCTCGGTTTCCTTGGTGACATGAAGTGCGCCGGCCGGCCGTGGGGGATTGTACGAAGTATACGGAGTAGTACAGCTCAGGGCCGAGGGATGACGCGGAGTCATTGACTCTGGGATAGCTGATGAGTACCCATGTACATTACATAACCACGTAGGTGCGTAGAGTTTGTCTCTCTTTGCCTGCCGGAGCGATCAACGGCGGGGCGGATGGCGATGTAGGTACCTAGGTACATGGTACGTACATACTCACACTTACATACCTACCAGGTAGGTAGTAAGTGGGGGGTGGCGGGGCCCATCTGGAGTGACCTCTTTTGGGCATCTCCGCCCCGCCTCGGAGCGCAACGGCACGAATGACGGGCGGGCTCCGTACTTTGTAGAGATGATGGATGATGCTGTAGTGTACCTAGGCACGTGCCACTGGGACCGTTGCATCACTGCACCAGTCAGAAAGCTCAATTCTGGAGGAACAGGGCGCTAGGTATCCTATCCGCCATCGGGGGAGGTGGCGGACGTGGGGATTCTGCCGTACCTACCTACACACCGTAGGGCTCGTGCCATTAGATTAGGTACGTCTTACAAGCATCTGCCCAGTGGTTAGTACCTGTAGTCAGTGTCGGAGCTCCCGCTGAATCGGCCATCCCGCCTTTTCATACGCCTCCGACACTGACATGATCGTTTCTTGTTCCTCCCACTTAAAAGTACCACCGCCTCGATCTTTTTCTCTCTCTCTCTCTCTGTTCCCCCCCCCCCCCCCCC
>MU843204.1:0-15914 GCA_030867305.1 Colletotrichum zoysiae | reverse complement strand
CCCCCCCCATCGTCTCTCGGACAGGCCGTCTCGAGCCTTCGGCAGGCATGGCTAACACAAACGGCAGGCATGTTCTTCTATGCGAGCGACAGCCAGGAGACGGACATTGAGTGGCTGTCCGACCCGCAGTCCGAGAGCAACGACGGCACGCGTCAGCTCTGGTTCGAGAACCAGGCCGCCAACGACGGCACCGAGAAGACCGTCAAGGGCTGGACGCCGCCCGCGGACCCGACCAACACCGAGCACGAGTACCGCCTCGACTGGCTCAGCGACCGCGTCCGCTTCTACGTCGACGGGGCGTTCAAGTGGGAGACGACCGAGAACGTGCCCAGCACCCCCGGGTCCTGGGTCTTCAACAACTGGGCCAACGGGGACCCGGGGTGGACCGCCGCCCCCCCGACCAAGGACGCCTTGTTCAGGATCAAGAAGATCGACATGTACTACAACACGGCGTAGAGCGGAAGGCCGGGAAGGGAGGCTGCAGTGCAAAGTTTTGTTTCCGGGCGATGGCCCTTGTCAGGGCTGGCGCGTCCTTGCGGATATGACTGGTATAAAAGAACGAGAAACGCACAAAAGTATGAATGAGTAAATTGTGGGGGATATTAGTAATGGATTCGGGACGATAACTTTATGATAACGACACTTGAATGAACCAATTCAATTAATAAGCTGATAATGCCATGACCGATATCCATTAACAAACGGCATCTGGACTGCCATGTGCCAAGTGGACGCGCAAAGTCGCAAGACGGCGAAAGGCCGTCGGGAATCAGGTAGTCATGAGTATTACGGCATCCGCGTCTGTCATCGCCAACCCTGGCCGGTGTGTCGTTACCGACGGCGAAAGCTTCCTTTCGGAGAACGGAAATAGAGCCGGCACGCTCGCGACAGCCGCTTCTAGGACGGGGCAAAAATCTTTTTTTGAAGCATTAGGGTCCCCGATCCCACGGTATGGATGGGCCCCGGATGCTTGGAAAAGGCTAGCCGGTTGAGGAGCACCCCATGAGGGACAGGGGGGGGGCGTGAGCCAGCTCCTTGCAGTTGGGTTCGTCCGCTCCGCAAGGCGCCTGCCTCCGCTCCTCCCGCGCGCTCCATAGATAAGCAGAAAGCCATCTTTTCCTACGAACCAGGCATCGTCTTCGCCCACGCCCACCCCCAAGGAGGTTGCGGTCGTCGCCCGAAGAGCCCCTCCCGGGGCGCCGCGCGGGTCCCCAGTGTCTGCGGATTGGAACAGGCTGTCGAGCCTCATAGGGGAAAGCTTCGGGGAGGGACAGGGCAATCCACAGTAGCTCGGATTATGGACTTACGACACTTGTAGCGATGGTGGACGGCATGTCCGGCGACCGTTGGTCGTGCGTATGGCGGCTATTTCGTTGGCGTCGCATATCCAACATCACACCCTCCTCTCCGCCAATGTTTAAGTAGCCAAGACCATCCACCCAGCCTCGGGGGTTCGGCGGGCGGATCAACTGGTGGGCAGGCAGACTTTGGCGGCGGCTCTCGAAGCAGCGAGAGAGGTTCATGTGTCGTTATCTCGCATAAGCTCCCCCCTGGTCTGGTCTGGTCTGGATGGCGCCCAAAGGGTCTGGGTGCCTGCCGAGGAGGGGGGGGGGGGGGGGACCCCACCTGTTACGTGGGTAAGCAATCCCGATAGTATCCGACTCTTGATGTTCGGTTTGTGACTGTGATGCGGCATACGACGTGCGTGGGACGGGAAGCCCAAGCGATTGGGTCTGGCAGAGAGGTTGCTGGTTTCTCAATGCGGAGTCTACCATGCAATTTTGCTTCAGATTCGGGTTGCAAGCGAGCAGACAAGCCCGTCAGCCACCTTCCCTCCTACCTCGGTCAATGGCAAGCTCCCATCCAACCGCGTGCGAACCGGGGCGTGGCTTGGAACGGGCTGGCCTTTCGGCGACTATTCCCCCCATTGAGCGTCGATTTGTGACGGCGCAAGAGAGGGGCGTGGTCGCGAGCGAGCGTGGGGTGAAGGCGTATGGCATGCATGTTCCACCCGTGCCGTCGCTGAGCAGAACAGACAGACATGCCAGACGACGGGTAATGTCTCTCCGGCCGTGCTGCTGTGCCGTTGTCAATCTCGTTTTCCCAGGCGGCACCCAATTTCTGCAACCCTGGCATATTCATTTCGGGAACGTGGAAGCTTGGGTGCATGGACGTAACACTCCCATGCCAGACGAGTGGGAAAAGAGAGGTCGGAGTCGCCAAGCCCGTCATGCCATAGAGCGGCGAGACCCCCACGCAGGGCAAAGGTTGGCAGAGGGAGTGCATCTCGGCTGGACGCAGCTCAAGCTGGGAAACATGGTTCGGGGGCCCTTTTAAGTGTGTCAATCACGGGTCGACACGCAAAAGGGCCCTCGGCCGCGTCGTCTGGAGTAGGACGGAAGAGGGCCGATGGACAGTTTCAGTGGACGAAGGGTCGATGGTTCGACGCAGCTAGTCTGGAAGAATGTCACGGCAATATGCGTCGACTCCCCAGAGCGGCAAGTGGCTGCGAGGTCTTGATTGCACGGCAGCATTGTGTAGTAGCAGTATGCGAGTTGAGTTGCAGGCGACCCGAAGGCGTTTCTTGTTTGATGAAGCTGCCGGTTGGTGGCTCGGGCGTGTGCTCCATGGCTCTCCTCAATTTGTGGTCGACAGAGGATCAAAGGAATCATCCAACAGCTGCCGGCCACGCCAGTCGAGCCATTGGCGACCGACGAGAGGCCATCCGCGTGGCGTGGGGTCGTAAATGTCGTCTGATCCAAGAGAAGCGATGGTACATTGAGCGAAGAAGGGGTTCGCATCGTAGCCAACGGAGGGCTTTAGTGGACAAGCGGCAATTGCGGTCGACGACTTTGCATTGCCCATACCCCGCATTCCACGGGTGATGTGATTGCAACCTACCTACCCAAGATAGGTAGGTAGGGGCCAAAGGATAATAGGGAGAGTAGTAGTGTACCTAGGTAGGTAGGTATCGGCAGAAGGACTGATCAAGACGGAAGGCCGTCCGTGTCGCAACCCGAGTCGACGGACCATTTACTAATCACGGTCCCTACCCATCGGGTCTGACGTAGCGTGCATGAATGAGCATGATGATGTTTTGTTGCGCGAACCGAGTGGGCGTGTGTATGGATCGCGATTGTTTGGACCGCACTGTCCAGCTGCTCGTGTCAATGCAGAACGGGACGGCTTTGACGGCTGGTGTTTCTGGCGGAGATGAGTCGGTCCATGTTGCAGAGGGACGGACGGGCTACAAAGCAAAGGGCGATCGATACTGTACAGGTGGAGCCCGTGTCGGGAGGCGATGCTGCGCTCCGTCCCAAGGTACGATGTATGTTCGCGTATGTGTATCCGTACCAGTAATTATGATGTTGTGTCTGGACGGTGGGTGGGTTAGGAGTGATGGGCAACGGAGCCCCATGCGGAAAACTTACGATGGTGAACCAGGTACGAATATCCGTACACGCATGGGTACGGAGTACTGCATTAGGTAATCAAGGCACATGGGGACTTGGGCACGTACTGCATGTCCAGCAACACCATAGTCATCGTGTACTGCAGTACAGGTACCTACCGGCAAGTTGCAAGTCTGTAACAAGCGCTAGCTGCACTATCATGCCCTCTTACCCCACGTGCCTCCCACATAATCTTAGCAGGGCAAAGGGAAAACAGCGGGATGCGCCTGTGGTATTTGGCTTGAATAACGGAAATGAACGGAACTGGGCGTCCTCTCGCCGAACCTGATGGAAACACGTGCTCTGCAACAGACGGTCTCGACTCACGCCATTCCGTCTCAACGTGGTCGAAGCAACGGCTGTGGTAGGTCGTGTGCAGCATCCGTACAAGGCCCCCCGACACTGACTGGATCGAATGATGGAGGGAAGCACCGGGAGGAGAAGTAAAGAGCACAGCACCCCTTGCAGAAACGGAACCACGAGAGATGAAAACAAGAGGATACCGTTTCTTCCATGGGGCTCCGCGGGCTGTGCCCATTCCCGACATCATGTGGGAGAGATGCGAGAATTAGGTTTTCCCCTAGGCTCGGGTCCCATGGACGGTGGTGTGTGGTCTTTTTCAGCGGGGGCCGAGAGGTCTGGAATCTTGGAAATCCTGCCCTTTTCCACAATAATGTCCAGTTTTTTCGACTTCTCGTTACCTTCGCTTGTTCCCTCATTCCCCTCACTGACTCTGAGCACTTTTTGTCCCCCGATGGCACGTAGCCTGCGTTGTTTGTGGCTGTGTGGGCGTGCGCATGTTGCTGCCGGGGAAAACGGCGCTGCAGCGGTTTTTTTTTTGGGGTTTTTCCTTTTCGCGGCGGTCGGCGTGCGGCTTGCGGGCGGGTGCGGCTGGGCCGGAGAGGTCCACGGATCCACGGTCGAGGTACAGGGAGAGTTTTGGAGACCAAAGACTAATTGGTTTACAATAAGTTAGGTAGTACCCTACCTAAACTGCCCGCCAACCTCAGCTCGGAACCTAGTGTAAAAATATAACAAATGGCGTGACACAACGACTCCATGGCAACATGGAAGGCTCCGGACCGGCCAGGCTCGCGACGCCGTTCGGGAGCTTGATGCCTCACGGGTGGGCTCAGGGTCCCTCTCCCCCTCTCGCATCTCGGCTTCCACTGGCTTTCCTTGCTGACCTTTGGGTTTTCTTCCCATCGAGAAAAGTCCCGGGCTTGCAGTGGCCCTGAGCCGCTGGGACGCGGGACGCGGGCCTCCCGGGTGGAGGGCCGCGAGGCAGAGGTGAGGTGTAACCGCCACCAACCCACCACCCAGGTAGGCTAGCCAGTTTAGGTGTGTAAGGTGTACATATACTTTTAGTTTCGAGTTGCCTCCCAAGTTGCCGGGTGGAGTTTGTTTCGAACTGCCCTGTCTTCTGGGATGGATGCAGAGTACATATAGTTACCTAGTGTAGCGTACTCGGTATACGGAGTGTAGGGGGGGGTTACCTCACGACTTCCCCTCCGTTCGCGAGCAAACGTGCTCAGGGCAGTGGATGAGGCGATGTGCGGTCCTGGGGTTACCGCTGCGCTGGACGGCGGCCCTCGTGCGCGTGCCACTAGACCCGACTCGACGACGTGACGGTTGATACAAGGAAAAAAGGTGGACGGGGGAATTGTAACAAGTCAGGTCGAACCGCGGTGGGGTTTCGCTGACACGCGGGCGTCGTGGGTGAGTGTTTGGCGACCGTCGCGGTTGCTCCCAGAGTTGCCGAGCCGGACAAGTACTGAGGCAAGTCTGGCGGTTCCGGGGATGCGCCGAAAGTATAACATGGAAGGAAAAAAAAGATTGAAAAAACCTGCGTCACCAGGTAAAACAAAAAAACAAAAAAAAACCTTACCCTCATCGCCCAAGCTGCTTTGCATCCTACCCGTCACGTTCTAAACGCAACGAGGCGTTGTAAAATTAGATATAAAATGTAAAACAGGACAGCAAAAAGGTTAGCCATAGCATGTGGAGCCAATCACCCCCTCCATCTACGCAGGGTCTCAGTCTTGGGGGCTAAATCAAGGAAACGGGAGAAACACCACGGCCGTGCAGTTGCAAACATGCACACTGCCTAGACGGGGTTGACTCAGTTGCCAGTCCCGTTCTGGAAGAGAGGGAAAAAAACCGCACGTAAAAAATATCTGTCCGTAGTGTATATGTACACGGTATCAAAGACTGGCTGGTCTGGGCTGCCTTGGCCAAGTCCCTGCGGATGGATACAGGTATAACGCATACACCGAGACGGGCTAATCAGGCACCGAGGCTGCTGGAAGTTGCAGCTGCGAGTTTCACGACGATGCAAGGTACCTGCAATGATGTAGAGACTGGCCCTCCTCCGCCTGTGGGCAGTTTTCCTTGTTGGTCAAGCAGGCGGCTGTCCCCTCTCCGAGATGCCTACCTACCAAAACTACGTATGCAGCCAGGCACATGGCGTTGCAGCGCCGCGAGCCGACTGGCCGTCCCAGAGGTTCCGGCGGGCGGGCGGGGGAATTGTCAGGTTGCAGTGTTCATGCGGATGGGCCTACGGTACATACATACATACATGCTGTGAAGTATCTACCTAACTACTTACCTACCTCATGTAGCAGCATTACGGATGAATACCGGTACTCAAGCCGGCCACGTCGGTGTCGTCGTCGTCGTCGTCGTGCTTTGCTGCATCCTTCTCCCGCCCCACCGCATTTTCTATCGCTTATTCCTTCGTCTAAGGAGACTTTGGACGGCCCGGCGTGTGATGTACCTCTTGGCCCCCCGCCGGTGCGCGTGCGTGGACCGGTACATGCGTTTTTCCACGTCTGAGGGAGCCGACGTCAAGGCCGTAGAGGTTTCGAGCACGTCGTCGTCGTCGTCGCATGAGACTTTTTCTCTTGCGTGCGTTTTCCACCAACCGGGCTGTTCCTGCCTTGTGCGTTTAGTTTTCCTGCCTTGTTCCCTGCCGTCCGTCTTACATAAGTCGGTCGGGGTTTATTTTTGCTTGGTGGTCGGCTCGGAGTCGATGCCGCCGCCTGCCGCTGCCTGCAGCGCCTGTTGGCTAATGGGATGGGATGGGATGGGATGGGGTAGGCACCCTGATGGCGTGCAAGCTCGCCGGGCACGGCACGGCACAGCATAGCACAGCTTAGCACAGCTCCAGGTTCTGCCTGCCTGCCCTGACCGAGTGAGGTGAGGTGAGCTGATGCCAGGATTGCAAAGATGATGCATCGCATCGCAAGACCCGTCACCTGGTCACACCCATTACGTACGAAGTAGTCTAAACCATCAAATACAGTTGCTACTACCTGTGAGCAGTGTATAACGTACAGTACCTACCTAATTACAGATCCAGGTCCGGGCCCCTCCATCACCTCAGCCAGGGCCCTGATGGTGCCTTTGACACCGCACCGCACCGCACCGCACCGCACTGAACCAACCGCACCGCATCGCATCCCGCTGCATCCATCTCTGTCTGTACCTGGCATTCGAGTTTCGATCGTGTAATGGCCGAGGGCTTGGCTGGCTGGCTGGCGGCTAGCATCCATTCGTGATCGCAGCCACGGATTCGCCATCCCACTACCGTTGACCGCCACTGAGGAGCTGCTTGCCGTATCATGCTCCAGGTAATGTATCTGGTGGTAGGTAGGTAGGTAGGTAGTTACCTAGGCACCTTGGTTGGTACTAGTAGACACTCCGCACCGAAAGCATGCATTTCCATTACTTCACGGCTTCCTCCCCAGACCGGCTCGGCTCCCAGACGTGCGGCAAGGCAAGGCAAGGCAAGGCAAGCGTCCATCGTGCAT
The DNA here is from genome assembly GCA_030867305.1 of Colletotrichum zoysiae. Classification (NCBI taxonomy): domain Eukaryota; kingdom Fungi; phylum Ascomycota; class Sordariomycetes; order Glomerellales; family Glomerellaceae; genus Colletotrichum; species Colletotrichum zoysiae. The sequence continues at coordinate 8,650 of MU843204.1, read as the reverse complement.
ATCGCATCATTCATTGTCTGGTTTCCCTTCTGGACCATCCCCACATTTTACACCACCGGCGGCCCTGCTTGGCCTTTGCCCTGGTCTGCACATCCCCCTCGTCTCGCTAACCGCTAGTGCACTAGCCTCGACCGTGTCCGCCAGCACGACATCCCCACAGGAAGGAAGGGGGAAGGGGGAAGATCCGCCTGTCTTGTCTTGGACCTACGCAGTGGGTACTACCGTGAGTAGGTACTTCGTACAATGGGTAGGTACATACGATATGTAAGTACTTCGTACATGATACGAATACCTACGAGTACTGGCGAGCTAGGTACACACACACGCAGCCAGCAGCCAAAAGATACAAAGCTTTGCCCAGGCACGCGGCGCCATCGACGACCCCACCCGCAGGGTCACAGACTAGGGTCACGGGTTGCCCAATACGGCAGCCATCTTGGGGAAAACGAGACAAAACAAAAAGTCGCAGAAGAAAAGAATTGGAAAAGAGAAGAAAATGGACAGATGGGACAACAAGACAGGCAGGCAGGCAGGCAGGCAGGCCTCTCCTGTCCGGTGTGAGCTCGCCATCACTGCAACCAATCATGTGTTATGGAGGTAGGCACGGGTACCCTGTGACGGCCTGGGACAAGTCACGATATAAACCTCAGTCACGATCTGGAATCTCGATCTGACAAGAGGTTCGCCTCGCCGGCCGCCGCGTTCCTCAAGCACGTCAATAAGTCGGTGAAGAGAGACAACAAGAGCAAGCGGCCAAGCAAGGAAATGGGGTGGGTTTTGGTTTTGGAGCGAGAGAGAGAAATTTTCACACAGAAGCCGCGTTGTTCCAGAAATTCATTCCTAGCCAAATTAGCTCGCTACGGAAGGGGGGGGGGGGGGGGGGAAGAAAAAAGTAGAGAGAAAGGCACTCTGGCATTACACACACACACACACGACAAAGAGTACCTAACCATTCTAATTTTTCTCATATTTTCCCACCCAGCGCCAGGAGTGGAAGCAGCAAACAGAGCAAAAGTCAGGCGCGCCTTGCCCGACTCGGAACCTCACAGGACAGGCAGGAGGAGAAGGATTCATCAGGGTGCCTGCAACTCGCACCAGTTACCGTCGCTGCGACCTAAACTACCTACATGCACCAACCACGCCCACAACAGCTACAACGGCAGCAACCAACACGGATGCCACCACACCACACACAGCCTGTGTATCCTGTCCTGCGCTGCGCACCCTTGTCCTGGCCTGGCTACCTCTCCCTCGCTGGCTGTCATCGGCAACGTTGAGACGACGGACGAATCGGCGGCGCATTTCTCACCTCCTAGGCGCGAGGCCCGTTCGTGTACCCCCCCGACATCTCCGCTTTCGGCCAACCCACGGCCCTGCCTGTCCTTGCGTCAATCCAATGTACCTTGCGTCTTCGGCTGGGTTGGGTCCCTGAGGGAAGGGGGAAAGAGAGAAATGAAATAAAAACAAGACCTCTCCGTCTTTTCCAAGGGAGTCAGAGAGAGAGAGAGTACGGCAACCGGAAAGAGTCAGTCATCATACTCGACCGATCCATCCGTCCACCCATTAAACTGAGGCATTGATACAGGCACCTCCAAGGTCATACATAACCCATTCCATTCCGCCTGCGGGGACTACAAATATTTCCAAGGGCCGTCTTCCTCGACTGGTTCCAGCATACACACACACACACAGAGAGAGAGAGAGAGAGAGAGAGAGAGCGCCTCGAATATCTCGTTCCCTCATCTCGCGGCACACACAAACACAAACACAAACACTACGTCAGCGTCCTCTGTCGTCTTCGTCTCTTCTCCTCTCTTCACCCCTTTGTCCTGCTGATACGCGAATTGCATGTCGTTGCATAAACTCGGAGAGGCGCACAACTGCCCGAACTAGCCAGCCAGCCCCCCGATCCCCGCACTCGCCCTCTGCTCTGTCGTCATCGTGCTTCCTGCGAGAGCGCCCATTTGTTTCTGCACGCCGCCGGGCTGTTGGTTAGCCACCTCGAGACGGTAGCAAACATTGCTTTCTTTCCCACTGCAGACGCATAGCATCAGACCATCGATCCCTGGACCGAGACCAAGCACGCGCTACTCTGGACCTAGTGTACCTACACTACTACTACCACTGCGTAGGCACGCTACCGTCGCTCACCCCGGTCCATGACTTAGACACCGAGTTCGCAACCTCTCACACTACCTTGGCTACACCTTGTCGTGCTTGACCAGCAACTCGCGCGCCTTGTGCAGTAGCAGTTATCAACACCAAGCGCGAGTTTCCCCGTCTCCCCATATCTCTCTCTTGGCCGAGTTGGCCACGTCGAAAATAAAAATAAATAAAAAAGACGGTAGACAAGACGCAGGCGGCCGGCCAATCCTCCTTTGCAAGCTTGCAGCAGCACGCACATAAGCATCTGCTTGGACTGGCGGCACGCCTCTTTTATCTCTCATCACGCCTAGACCTCGACTCGGGTTCCGTCAGCAGTTAAAAACCTCCGACTGGACTGATTGGGGGGATCAAGCACCTCCCGTCGAGAATCGTATCAGGTCAGAAGTCACAGTCACAGCCCGCGCCCACCATCCACGCACGCTCTCGCATACCAAACCACAGGCACACACACACCTGACCTAAGGTACCTATCAACAGAGGTAGCCTACTCACTCACGCCCACCACACCACACCACACCGCACACACACACTCACTCACACACGCACATCCTTCATCACTTATCAGCTTCTCGGCCAAATATACCTTACATATCCACACCCATACACACGCGCACACACATCCACCCACCCCAGGCGCAAACCCGCCGCTATCTCTCCAATCCATCACCAAGCCGCCTTAGCTATTCGAAATAAGGCACCCCCCCTCTGGACCATACATCAGGCGTCCCCTGCACTTGCGATAGCTCGAGACCCTTCTTAATCCCCCCAGCACCCGCTCTGACCCTTCCGCCGGCCAGAACCAACAACGGCAAAAACGCAAGGGGGAAAAGAAAAAAAAAGAAGGGGGAAAATCTCTTCAGCGGCGGGCAACGTACCTACTGAGCACCGCCAAAACCCCCGACCCGACCGCAACCACCACCAACAAACCCTTACCTAGGTCCGGATACTAAAGGCCAAGAGCCCCCGACTTTGCCACCACTCGACTCGGAACCGCGTGAGACACAGGGACCGTTTTCCTGCATTTCCCATTCCAAGACCACCAGATCACACCGATTGTTGCGAAAAATTTTCACAAAGTCGGATACCTTCTTCCTTGTCCAGATCTCCTCTTTTCTCGACCTCTCTCTCTCTCTTCCTTCGTCTTTCTCTTTTACTGCATCCTACGTCTCAGTGGTCTCCGCCAAACCCGACGGCCGAGACAGACAAGGACAGACCAGGCATCGCACAGGGCTCCGGTGCTGCTTAGGGGAATAGAACAGCGCTACCCCTCCATCAGACACAGCCATTCCCCGCTTTTCTCCTCCCACCGTTCATCCACCGATAGATACAGGCACCGACACTCACTGGAAGAAACACACACCTACTACGGTCTGGTCTGGTCTGGTCTACTACCCACCCACCTACCGTATCTATCCATCTTTTACACGAGAGAGGAGGAGCGAGAGAGTACAAGACCCCTGCCAACCTCGCACCGGTCTCTCTAGAACAGAACTCCATCACTCTCCTTCTCAGTCATCCCCGGCCATACCGCAACACCACATCTCACAATGCATCACACCCGCAGAAAGTCGGGCAACACGTCCATGTCGGAAAAGACAGTCACTGCCTCCGACCCCTCTCGGTACGGCAAGCGCCCTTCCACCCTCACCCGCCGCCAGACACCTCAGAAGCTGGGCAAGAGCCCCAGAGACCGGGAACGAGAGCTGCAAGACTCGTGGGACGATCAACGGGAGAGCTTCCCTCAGTTCTGGTATGTTTACAAACCCCCGCACAAACAATCATTCCTTCCTTCCTCCTGGCCCCCGAACCGACCACCCCTTTCTCCATCTCGTGTTTTTCTTTTCTTCTTTGTTTCTCCTCGGGGCTTGCTTGGGGTGCAAGCGGCTGCTGGCGCCATGTTCCAGACTGGCAACCCCCGCAACACGTCGTCTGACGACACCTGCCGCCGTCGTCCAATGCAGCTGCAAATTGCATTCCCTTTTTGGGTGCACTACAGCGTCACGATGGATCATGGCTCGTCGTCGTCGTCGTCGTCGTCGTCGTCTTGCTTATTCGCTGAAGGCTGCTTGGCCACGATCGGAGCCCTGTCTGGGATTGTTGCTCGTCGAACTACTGAAAGAAGCCTCGCTGACTGGTTGCGTTCCAGCATGACTTGCGAAAAACAGTTCGTGCCCCAGGACGCCAACTTCCTTTACTGCTCAGAAGCGTAAGTCACCCTCCGAGACCAGGACATGCGTGCCGCCAAGGACTCGTCACTGACACTCGCCCCTCAGGTGCCGCAAACACGATCAGCAAAGCGCATCAACCGGCAGGGCTCACAGCCAGGCGCACATGAGCAACTACCCCTTCTACGCCATTGGCAACCCCGAGCCGAGGGACATTGTACCTCGCGCGTCACCCTCGAGACCGAACTCGATGCACTTCTCCCCGCCCACGACGCCCGGTACCAACACCGGCGGCGGCGCCCATTACTCGTCTGCCGTCTCCGCGCTGAGGTCGCTCAGCATCCGTCCCCCGAGCCCGCCATCCCCCTCAACGTCCCACCCCAGCCTGTGGCCCTTCACCAAGAGCACCACCAACAGCCCCGGCACCTCGTACAACCGCGGCACCAACAGCTTCTTCCCGGCCACCTACGACGGAGGCTACGCCGCGAACGGGAACGCCTACAACTACAGCTCCAGCGGCATGGACCGGCCGCTGCCGACGCGGAGACCCACCGGGCCGGGCTACTCGAGGCCGAAAAGCATCGAGTTGGTGACCCCTATGGTGGGTCGCTAACCTCGGCCGGATGGTGTGCGAGGGGAGGGGATCTGTAGGAAGCCGCAGCACCACCAGACACACACGGCTTAGTCGACTCATCGCACGACGGCGGCATCGGGGAAAGCGATGGACGGGTCCTGTGCAGGGCGTCACGCTCCCGGTACGCTGCGTGCGCGGCGGGCGGGGAACGTGAGGTCATGCTCGTACTCGCGTGTCTTACCCCAGCCCCAGACCAGCGGGGGTTAGCGTCGATTTCGGGCACCGGAAAACGCGGGGGCAATTACACAGACGCAGGCCAGCAAGGGAGGTTGGATCAATCTTCATCTCCCCTTTGCATGGCGTGCCGGGTCGTTGTCTTTTTCCGACTCATCCGCATGCCCTTCACCGGACCTCTTCCCCCGTCGGCACACGACCTAACCCCACAAAAGGGAAGTCCCCGGCACGGAGAGCCAGCATTTGCAGGCTGTGTGTGGGGGGTTTATGCGTATTTACAAAGTCTTTTTTTTTTCTGCACTGCGGAGCGTGGTTGCTTCGGTCATGTGAGGGGGGAGAGGGAGAGGGGGGAACTGCGAAGGAATCAAAATCAAAATTGGGGTTGCATTGGCATAGGCATTGATTGGGCGGCATTGGCACAGCGAGTCGGAGGGGGGAGGGTTTGTCTTGTCCTCCTTTCCTTCTTTTTCTTCTCCTCTTCTCCCACCCCATCTCTGGAGACGTGAACCGGCCAGTTGGTACGCCATTCCCAACACAAGCAGAGGCTCCACCAAACCCTCGGCGCGTGTGGGGTGCGGGAAGAGGATTCATCGAGAGCAGCTTGTTCCATTTTTTTTTTCTCTTCTTCTTTTTATTTATACGGGTTGTGCTGGGCATTGTCATGTCTCACTCATACGATGTTGTTTACGCCATCCAGCCACCGTCACATCACCACCTTGGCATATAGAAGGGTGTGTGGGCATCTACGGTCTTGGAACATCTTTCTGCATGGAAGGGCATAACGGATTGAAGTATCTAGGGCGCATTTTGTTACTATTTTCCTCTCACCTTTGGAACCGCAGAGGAGGCATATGGCGGATACAGTACTCCCCCTTCTCTCAACGGAATCACATTATTTACATCCCCAAATATATATATACACACACACATATATATAGCATATATCGGATCAGCAGGAAGCATGGAGCCGTTGTTAACAACGTCATGTACGGATTATCGGTTCAGAATCTAAGTCATGCATGCATGCGCAAAGGGCGCGTGAGCGGATATCCGTTTGATCGGCGGCGCGACGGCGGCGGACAACGGGGAGGAGCTTGGCTTTCTTGGGGAGATGGCAATGAAGCAGAATTCCACCACCCGAACCAGACACGCACACATAACGATCCGCAAGATGCCCCCCCCCCAACGTGAAGATACTACTAGTGACTAGTCCCACGGACGCACGGCGTCGATCTCCTGGCGGGTTCTTCCCCAGATGGTAAGTCGCCGGCCTAGTGTGGGGTGGGAGGGACCCGCAGAGGGTCTGATGAGCGAGACTGACTCGGGAGATGGACAGGAGTCGAGCAGGCAGGATACAAAGTAGAAATAGAGACAGGAAGGGGGGGGGGGCAGAAGCCCCGCCGGAAGCGGGAATACGGACTTGCAGCAGTTATGGGGAGGACGCCATGATAAGGACGCCCGTTTTTTGCTTCGTGTGATTGGGGGTCTGTAGCTTGTTTTTTGTTTGTGTTTTTTTGGGGGGTGTCGATAATTGAATGGCGAGCACACACACACACACACACACACACTCTCTCTCTCTCTCTCTCTCTCTCTCTCTCTCTCTCTCACGGATTGGGGGTCACGACATCCTTTAGCAGCTGCCCGGGAGGGGATGCTTAATTTACAGGGCGCAGGATCCAGTGCTCTCGTTCAATCTATGCTGCCGCTCCGCCGAGGCCTGGGCCCCCTCTCCTGGATCGTTCGAGATAAGGGGGTCTCTTCCGAAGGATGGGTGGTAAATATAGATAAATAAAAAATTTAAATAAAAAACGGGTTCCTTTTTAGGGGAACCCGGCAATCGAGGTCACACGTCGTTTTTCTCTTGTTTCGTTTCTTACACGTTTCCTGCTTACCATGGCGGCCGAACCAGCGGTTCTCGCGACCCCCCCCCCCGGAGCGAAACGGTGGTGCAGCGCCGGGCCGGGTGGAATCCCCATCGCGGCCGTAGTTGGCCCCCCTCGGTCGGCATCCTTCTCTGTTCCATGGCCCCCCCTTCCCCAGGAGTCGATATGGTGGGTGAAGTGCCGTCCGAGACGTGGTTTCCGTGTCTCGCGTCTTGCAGGCGTCGTGGGGAGGCTTAGAGACGGCCCATATTGAGGGCCACCGTACAGGGGTTTTTTATTATTAAAAGCCTGTTAGGGGACGGCGTGTAGGGCGTTGGGGATCGGGGGGTCCTGCATATCTCGACTACGGCGTCGGCAACCGGCTGGTTTTGCGATTGTGACTTCGTCTTTACTTGGGCTTGAGTTGGGTTTGGGGGGGGGGGCTATGACGATGGACTTGGAGATATGAGGTGACGGGGAAGCGAGGCGTTTCGAGTCAGGTGCCCGAGCCCGTGACGACGCTTTGTCAAGTGATGGCGGGTGGGCGAGGTGAAGGGGGGCGGGGTGGTGGTGAGGTGGGATGGGATGGGAAAAGGATTGTCCCCGGTCGAGCCAGACGGACAGGTGTCATGTCATGCCGGAACGCGGCCTGGTGTGGTGAGGGCATCTCGTGATGGGACGCCATGGGAATTATGCCGTGTGTGTGTGTGTGTGTGACGATGACGGTAAGGGGCTCGGCTGGCGCGGTGAAGCTGGGCGCAGATCAAGTTTTCGCAAGGAGAGACGACTGGGATCGGAGGCGGCGGCGGCGGCGGCGGCGGTGATGGTGATGGCAATGTGATGGCGGTAGTGGTGGTGGTGGTGGATGCCGGGTCCCGGGGTTAGTGACCACGCAAGTCAGGCACGTAGATGTAGGTACGGCGGAGGAAGACGCGTCTGCCATGGCGAAGGTGTGGTGGCACAAAACGAGGTGAGAGGACAAGGTGTGGGAAAGGTGAGAGAGGGAGTGGTGTGGCTGGATGCGTAGTGTATACGGGGTACGAGCGCAGACGCGTTGGTGCGTGGGGGGGACGACTCGGCCGGCTGAAGCGCACTTGACGCCGGCGTGAGCACCTTGTGATGCGGGCGGGTGTGGTGCGGATGACGTGAGGCGCTGGGCCCTTGTTTGCTCTCCCAGAGGAGGGGAGAGAGCGGTCATCTTCTCTGGTTGGATGGTTGGATCAGCGACGACGACGACGACGACGACGGTTACGCTGCTATTCGTCGGAGCTAGTTTGATAGTGCTGCCTGTGATGGACTGTTGCTATCTTGGGGTGCGGGCCTGATTGTCTCGGGCGCGAGAGGTGATGGCGAGATAAGAGTAGTTCCGGCTGTGTGGCGGGACTAGAGCCCCTCCCCCCCATCATCGTCAGCGAAAGGGCGCCGCCTTCCAACCCTCCCGCCCGCCGCCGTATCGCGAGGTTGCATGGGGCACTGCATCGAACCGGTTTTCGGGATTGTGATGGGCCGCTGGGGTGGGATCGCGAGTGGGAGTCTCGTTCGGTACCTTTGCGAGTATGACGACGATGCGGCCCTTTGCTCCCTGCCTTTACCGTTTTCTCGGCTGGTTCCCTGTTCGAATAGAGAAGGGGGGGGGGGGGGGGGGGGGG